>JAJOOS010079930.1:0-22893 GCA_029582725.1 Solanum chiquidenum | reverse complement strand
TTCTAACTCAATTTAAAATTTAATAAAAATTTATTATTTCTTCAACTTAGTACACATAAAGAGAACTATGTAGAAACAAAATGAAAAATATAAATAAGAAGAATCTAAAAGAAAAATTTACAAAGAATGTGGCTAATAAATTTAAACAAAGACAAAATGAAAAAAAAAGAAGAAATAGCATAAAAAGAAAATAATGGAAAAGAGAGAGGATAAAGCTTCACATTGAATGAGGCCTTTTCATTTGTTTGGGAATTTGGGCCCAAAACTTCTCAGCCCTTTTAAAACATCAAAAAAAGATGAAAATCAATGTCGCCTTTTCATTTGTTTGGGAATTTGGGCCCAAAACTTCTCAGCCTTTTAAAGCATAAAAAAAAGATGAAAAAAACTATTGCGCCTGATGGGATTCAAACTCAGCCGTTTCAGGCGGAAATTCAACCCCTTGACCATTCTGCTATCCTTCTCTTTAGTGTTGAGGGGGTTCATTTTAATTAATATACCCATAAAACCAGAATTTAACCTTACATATACAGTGTAATTTTTCTGCGAGGGGGGTCGGATGACCCCCCTCGGTTCCACGTAGCTCCGCCCCTGCATTATACCCTTGATGAAGAAAGTAAAAGATATTTATTATGACACTAGCTCCATTATATTCTATTCGAGCGGTACCTCAACATCTCTCAAAACTTTTCATACAACCACATTACTCACTGAATAGTAGAAAATCAGAACCTTAGATACCCACAAGTCATTATTATAGTACAAAATTTGTTTAATCAACAATTTGTATTCTATAGTTGCCTCTCAATCACAATCCATCACTAACTCGTATTACCATCACGCTCAGCAAGCCCTTGTCATCACCACGAAGTGAATCTTTTCCTCGACCTAACACCTTAAACTCATGTATACCAATCAAATTCAAGAGACTAACCCAATTTTATACGTATTTTCTTACTAAAATGTTCAATTTCCTTCACCCAAGTATACTCAATGGGACTTTCTTTAACCATAAACTTTTCATTCTAGTATCAATCCACTCCTTTGAAGCATAAGATAAAATCATCAGCCTTTATTTAGAATCCTTAAGATACACTTTACAACCTAAATGCACTAAGATCCTACCAAATATCCACCACTAAAATTATTCTTATAAATAATGCTTAACCCAAGCATTCATAATAACAATTATTTGATATCTCAAATTTGAATACAACACTGAATCTCATTATCTGAACATGTCATACAACTAATTACTCTCCAAGTAGTTTGCATTCATACTTGATAATCGACGTATTCATTTCCACATAACATTAGTACTACCACACCATAAAAGTTCGTTAGATACTTCACAAGAACAAATCATCCATATCGATAGGATCGTACCCAAATACCCCACACATTTCTACCGATTGAATAGCTGCAAAGTATTACCAAATTTGTTTTGTCTTTAGCCCAAATCATTTGCATTCTTTCTTAGATCAGGTCGATAACAAAAGTTACACACTTCATAAATCTAACCAAATATCCATTGGTACTATTGTAGTAGTCGTATCTTGACCTTCTTTAATATACAATCAATCCATGGAATCGTAGTAAAGATTCTAACCTCAATTGGCGCAACCTAATTTTATCATTCGCTAAACATCCCATACATGTTATGAAAACTATATTTACTGTATTTTCTAAAGTAATGATGTTCATTTTCTAGTTGTCCCTTACAAAACATTTTGCATGTTGTCACATATCTAGATAAAGTACAAAATTTGACCTCATAGGCTGCAACACATATCTTCCGTTTCTCTATATTCAGGAAATCATCTCTCCTCTTATTACTCAAAGTTTGGGGTATATAACTGGATAAAGAAGCTAGAAAATATTGCGTTAAGTCATAGGTAGTGCCTTCATTAATCGACACTCAACATGAGCCTATCACTATATTTTGCATCTCCCCGAAACTAGTATGTCACAAACTCAACACTAAGCCTCTCCACTATATTTATTTTATGAAGAAGCTCAAAAAAATAAAAAATGAAATAATAACCATCTTCATAATCAATACCCATGAAGAGTGAGGGTTTCAACTTTATGAACTTAAAAAAAAAAAAGAATGTTGATCACTAGTCATTACAGTCCCTGTAGTCAAACTAGAAAATATACCTACTTCCAAGCACACGTTTTTTTTCTTTCTGGTGTTGCTATTTAAACTTCTTGTACTCTAGTATTAACCATATGTGAAATAAAGTGAAGAAGTTCAGATACCAATTTGTATCACCTAGATACCGATTGGATTCAAGTACTAGAACGAAAGAAAGAATGAATGAAGTTTTCCTAAAGTCCTATAGCCTCACAAAGAAAAGTAAAGGCGTCCCCATACCGTTCCGCAAAACTCTACTAGACTTGTCCTTGTGTGATGAGATCACCGAACCTAACGCTCTGATATCAAGTTTGTCACGACCCAAAATGAGTCATGAGGGGCACCCACACTTAACCTCCTAGGTAGGCGAACCAATGAATCCAAACCCCAACATATATTACTTGTTAAACTTAGAAATACAAACCATAATGCGAAAGCTCAATCTTATTAAGGTAAGAAATAGAAATCCACTAAAGTTTACTCTATGTCACTCCCAAAACCTGAAAGTCATCACATCAAGGACATCTAATCTTCAAATACTAAGTCTAAGAGTATCAAAGACACCAAAATAAATGAAATAAATGGCTTATGTACGAAAACTAAGGACATCATGTCATGACCAAAAGAATGCAACACGAGCTTGAATGAATAGCTCACCCTGGAATCTGATATGCTGGAGACTGGCTAGAGCTGAGGGCAAGTCGAAGTGTTTGATACACTCGTTTTGCTCCACAAAAAGAAAACAAAGAAAAACACAAATAGGGCTCAGTACAAGGCAACATGTACTGAGTAGATATCATTGGCCAACCCAAAATAGAAACTAATATGTAATGAATAATAGTATAAAATCAACTATGACACTTAGCAAGTGGCAAGCAAAAAACAACATGAACCAGTGTCAACAACACTAACGTAAGTACGAAATCAGTCAACAATATCAAGATCACACACGAGGACTCATGCCTCTAAACCGGGATATTTTGGGAATTGAGTTCTTTGAAATTGAGTACATTTAGTTAATTCAATATGTTTTCCTCTTGAATGTTACCATGTCGAATCATGACACCCCGATTCAATAATATCATGTCAAAACGTAACACTCCGATCCAATAATACCGTGTCGGAACGTGACACCCCGGTCCAATAATACCATGCTGGCCTATGGCATCCAATCCAATATATCGTTAATTTATCATTTATTATCACCACTTTTCACTTTATTAATAATATTTCATCAAGCCTTATTTATTCAAGGCATCACTTCGATAGAGAGGGTTCAAGATTATAAATTCCACGGTCTTGAGATTTCAGACCAATCACAAACCACACAATCAAGTACATAGAGAACTTCACAATATCACTAAATGCATATCAATCACTATTAAGAGTCTATCTATCACATAGAATAAACCATGACCTACCTCCACCGAACAACCGAAGTCAAGCAAGCTATTTTTCCAATACTTTTCCTTTCCGATCTGTCAAGTACATATAATTTGTAAATTACCCAGTATATAAACACCCATGCTACTATATGTCTAGCCTAGACCCAAGTGTAAATCTTATTCCACCATTTAGCATAACTTTAATGTAATTCATATAATATAATATACCTTATATTTAAAAACCGATCTCAATAAGTTAAAACTTAAATTATAATATAATATTACAACAAAATTTCCAGCATCTAAACAATATTAGTGAATTTATAGTGTCAATCCGCTAGTAAATAAAATTATAACACCTAAGACCATCCTGCATCTTATACCATACTGTCCAATCACCTGCCCATCACTACCGTATCAATAATCATAATTGCAATTGGTTTCTCCCCTCAATTATTGTTCACCTAATCAAATTCATATCACTTTTTATCAAAAATCCCAATAAATCAGAACACCATTATCCATTCTCAATCCTACCTTGCCTTAATTATACATGATAATAATAATAATAATAATTCTCACACTACGTTTAATTACGGACAGCAAATTCAAGCATTATGAGACAAGTTAGTTAGTGGATGATGTCCAATAGTTAAGTAGGGTTCATTTGTTAGTTACCATCATGTTATTATGTTATACCAGTCAGTGTAGTAGTTGATTTTTAGATGTGGAATATATCCATATATATAACGTAAAGTATTGCAGTTAAAGGCGATGAATAATAATACATTTCTCCTTTTTCTCTGAATTAGTATCTCAGTTCTTCGAGTTCAAAGCTCCTAGAATTGTTCTTTTCAATTGATGCTTAATTGACTTCCATTGTGCATCACATTACCTGGAGAATTCACGGCTTCTCTTCTTAGTCACCGCACCCGTAAGTTCTTCTTCTTTCTTTCCGCCTAATGTATTTCTTCTTCTTTCTTTTACAGATTATTTATTTACCCTAATTATTATATAACCAATTATAAAAGTGGTAAAAGTGATCCACTATTACTTTTAATGTTATTTTCTTTAACCACCTATTGAATAAATTATTAAGATTATCCCATTAATTTTATAATTATTGTTACGAATAGTCCAAAATACTCATTTAAAATCTATCGAAAAAGTCTTTTATGCAATAAAAAGCTCTAGTACTCTAAACAACCAAATGAGTCGTTACATTAGATACCAATTTACTCATCGTTCATCCTCGAACAATCAAAAGAAGGTAAAGGTAAGAAAGGGTAGTTGTCTGAACAATTCCTTCAAAATATTAGTATCCAAGGTCCCATATCAAAAGTATCAAACACCCCAATTGGAGATCTACACCTCCTCCCATACAATGCCTCAAATGGGGCCATCTCAATACTCTAATGATAAGTGTTGTTGTATATAAACTCAACTAACAACAAAACTATTTTCAAGTGGACTCTTCAACTGACCGATTCTCCAACTAGACTTTGACACAACCATCAGGACAAATGTTAGTATTATCTCACATGACCATGATAAATCCCTTAATCAATATTGGTAACAATTAGGAGTGAACCTGAACTAGCCACCACACACTCATAATGCACAAAACATCATAGATCTTATCAAGATTACATCCTCACAACATACTATTTCCTCGAGCTTAAGCTAAAAAAATATGATCTTTAGACATCAAGTAATCATCAAGGAGAATCAAACTCATCTTATCCAAAGATGGAAATGCTCAAGTACAACCATCGAGTGATACACCCAAGAATACAGAACCTCTAACAACAATGTCGAAATGCTAGATTAGTAGCTATTATAGACAAACCTTAAGAATGACAAAACTAGACCCAATGGTCCTCACATTCAATCACACATAGCCAAAACATGATACCGATGATGATAAATCTTGAGTCTATCGAACAACTGTAAATTTTCATGGTAGCTCTCCTATAAATTCTCATAAGCAAAGTTGTGGGTGTTGAATCACTAGTACACTTCAACTATCCCAAACAACACCAAATCTTCCATAACTGAAATGAACAAGTCTAACCAAGGATGCCACCCTACCAGGAGGACAATCACAGAATCGGTACACCCGATCCACTACTAGGGACTCGCCCATAGAAGCAAAAACACACACGAACGTAGAAAGTGAATCATACTCTAAACCACGCCCAGAATGAATAAGAATGTATATAACCAAGGTCGAATAACTATAGATACTCCTTCCATAGTGCCCATTTCAATCAATTTCATTCATCTGACTCTATCTCTTTGATTTTCTAGCTACCTACAATCACCAATTTAGTCCCTATTAAAACTGCACACATACTTGGTTTATCGAACCCACATCCACTGAAGTTAACACTCTTAATACTAACAAAACCTCATAACAACATCGACCATCTACCTTACTCCCAAGCCATCATTAGTATCAAAGCATCAAATACATGTTCAAATTATGGCTATCTCTCTTTTTATTTAAGCATTTCATGACAAATATGAGTCCCAAACAGGGCTAATAGACCTAATTTCAAATTTGATAGTACCTTTTCATCGAGATAAAACTACTAAATCACACCCAATGTCAACTTCACACCACTTCCACATACTATGGTTTAGCTATCATTCTAAACCATCACATACCTCATGCCAACACTTAGGAAAATTCTTGGTCACTCAAATTATTTTGTATACTATAAGATCATAACCTCTATTCATCATCAAATGTCTATGTAATGCATCATAACATTCTATGTTGTCCCATCAATAGAGTAATATTAATCCAACTCTAATTCTTAATAACAATGTAGAATTATATCTCACCTTGTAAATCACTCTTAAGTCATCTATCATTATTTGAGCAATCTAACCCCATGTAAACTGAATATTTATAAAAGTCGATGGTAAAGTACTAGTAAGTGTGTACCGAACTAGTTCACATCTCACAGTCATATCTAAACACATAGGCAAAAATCAATACAACCTTCAACTACACCCCAAGGGTTTATACGAGAGGTTTTATTCCTTCACTTTTCCCAAATTCTTCCCATGGTGCAAAATTCTAAATATTTTGACCCTTCAATATATCAGACTCTTGTTTCTCTACCTCGCATACCGATCTCATCCTTTAACCAACAACCCTTAACGTTTTACATCACACTCTAAATAGAAACTCTGAGGGCAACCCTTCCTTAGATCCTTTAACAATCAAAAGTAACAAATTTTATGGTCCAAAACATGCATTAGTTCGTCACATGCTCAAAACCGATGCAATCAATCATTTCTTATCTTACCAATCCATATCTTGACAAAACATATCACCATAAATGTAGACGTATAATGAAAAAAATATTGAATTGTAAAGTAAACCATGTAACTCAATCCTCTTATCTATCAACATCATCTCATACCTTGAAGATTTTTAGGAATTCATGTATCTTAGCTTATCACTGATCGCCTCTTCATAGATCTTACCATATCCTTCGCTAAAAATTCAATAGTTCTCATTACTGAACTCAAAACCACAAAAGAACTTATCATCACACTCGAGTTGAACGTATGTACACTCTTTTCTCAACTCCTTTCCAATAGTTTTTAACCAATATGACGAACACGTCACACTATTCCCATAATCAGAGCAAAACATATGAAATCACGCGTCTCTAAGTCCAATTCTCAACTCCTCTGAAGATACCTCTTTACCCCTTACAATTAGAGAAAAAATATTTTTGTTCTCACCTTTTTCTGAAGGATACCCTACATTCTATTAATTATTACTTATTTATTACGACTCTAGCTCCTTTATATTCTATTCGAGCAGTGCCTCAACATCTCTCAAAACTTTCCATACAACCACGGTACTCACTGAATAGTAAAAAATCACAACCTTCGATACCCACAAGTCATTAGTATAGTACAAAATTTGTTTTATCAACAATTTGTATTCTATAGTTGCCTCTCAATCACAATCCATCACTAACTCATATTACCATCACGCTCAGCAAGCCCTTGTCATCACCAAGAAGTGAATCTTTTCCTCGACCTTACACCTTTTACTCAGGTATACCGATCAAATTCAAGAGACTAACCCAATTTTACACGCATTTTCTAACTAAAATCTTCAATTTCCTTCACCCAAGTATACTCAATGGGAATTTCTTTATCCATAAGCTTTCCGTTCTAGTATCAATACACTACTTTGAAGCTTAAGATAAAATCATCAGCCCTTATTTAGAATCCTCAAGATACACTTTACAACCTAAATGCACTAAGATCCTACCAAATATCCACCGATAAAATTATTCTTATAAATAATGCTTAACCCAAGCATTCATAATAACAATTAGTTGATTTCTCAAATTAGAATGCAACATTGAATCTCATTATCTGAACGTGTCATACAACTGATAACTCCCAAATTAGTTTGCATTCATACTTGATAATCGACGTATTCATTTCCACATAACACAGTACTAGCACACCATAAAAGTTTGTTAGATACTTCACAAGAACACATCATCCATATCGATAGGATCGTACCCAAATACCCCACACATTTCTACCCATTAAATAGCTGCAAAACATTACCAAATTTGTTCTATCTTTAGCCCAAATCATTTGCATTATTTCTTAGATCAGGTCAATAAAAAAAGTAACACACTTCATAAATCTAACCAAATAAGCATTGGTACTATTGTAGTAGTCGTATCATGACCCTCTTTAATATACAATCAATCCATGGAATTGTAGTAAAGATTCTAACCTCAATTGGCGCAACCTAATTTCATCATTCGCTAAACAACCCATACATGTTATGAAAACTCTACTAACTGTATTTTCTAAAGTAATGATGTTCATTTTCTAGTTGTCCCTTACAAAACATTTTGCATGTTGTCACATATCTTGATAAAGTACAAAATTTGACCTCATAGGCTGCAACACATATCTTCGGTTTCTCTATATTCAGGAAATTATCTCTCCTCCTATCACTCAAAGTTTGGGGTATATAACTGGATAAAGAAGCTAGAAAATGTTGCCTTAAGTCATAGGTAGTGCCTTCACTAATCGACACTCAACATGAGACTATCACCATATTTTGCATCTCCCCAAAATTGGTATGTCACAAACTCAACACTAAGCCTCTCCACTATATTTATTTTATGAAGCAGCTCAAAAAAATCAACAATGAAAGCATAACCATCTTCATAATCAATACCCATGAAGAATGAGGGTTTCAACTTTATGAACTTAATAAAAAAAAAACATGTTGATCACTAGTCATTACAGGCCCTGTAGTCAAACGAGAAAATATACCTACTTCCAAGGACACATTTTTTTCTTTCTAGTGTTGCTATTTAAACTTCTAATACTCTAGTACTAACCATATGTGAAATAAAGTGAAGAAGTTCATATACCAATTTGTATCACCTACATACCGATTGGATTCAAGTAGTAGCACGAAAGAAAGAATGAATGAAGTTTTCCTAAAGTCCTATAGCCTCACAAAGAAAAGTAAAGGCGTCCCCATACCGTTCCACAAAACTCTACTAGACTTGTCCTTGTGTGATGAGATCACCGAACCTAACGGTCTGATACCAAGTTTGTCACGACCCAAAATGAGTCATGAGGGGCACCCACACTTAACCTCCTAGGTGGGCGAACCAATGAATCCAAACCCCCAACATATATTACTTGTTAAACTTAGAAATACTAACCATAATGCGAAAGCTCAATCTTATTAAGGTAAAAAACACAAATCCACTAAAGTCTACTCTATGTCATTCCCAAAACCTGAAAGTCATCACATCAAGGACATCTAATCTTCAAATACTAAGTCTAAGAGTATCAAATACACCAAAATAAATGAAATAAATGGCTTATGTCAGAAAACTAAGGACATCATGTCATGACCGAAAGAATCCAACACTAGCTTGAATAAATAGCTCACCCTGGAGCCTAATATACTGGAGACTGGCTAGAGCTGAGGGCAAGTCGAAGTCATTGATACACTCGTTGTACTCCACAAAAAGAAAACAAAGAAAAACAGAAGTAGGGCTCAGTACAGGGCAACATTTACTGAGTAGATATCATCGGCCAACCTAAAATAGAAACTAATATGTAATGAATAATAGTATAAAATCAACTATGACACTTAGCAAGTGGCAAGCAAAAAACAACATGAACCAGTGTCAACAACACTAAAGTAAGTATGAAATCAATTAACAATATCAAGATCACACATGACGACTCATGCCTCTAAACCAGGCTATTTTGGGAATTGAGTTCTTTGAAATTGAGTACATTTAGTTAATTCAATATGTTTTCCTCTTTAATGTTACCATGTCGGATCATGACCCTCCGATCCAATAATACCCTTTCAGAACGTGACACCCCGGTCCAAAAGAGTCTTTTATGCAATAAAAAGCTCTAGTACTCAAAACGACCAAATGGGTCAATACATACTACCACCCACACTTCATAGAACTTCTTGAGTAACCATAGTACCTAACTCATATCCTTTATCATAAACATTATAACATAAAGGAACATACCATGACTACTCTGAAATCCTACTTGTGCAATGCATGGATGTCGTCCCATACCCCCACCCACACTAAGTAGTGCATTATTGAGAATCCATAGTTCATTATCATTCTTTGTGAGGGTAAGCCTTAACCGACATAGACCATGTGAGCAAATCATGGAATCCCGGTGTTACCCACACCGAATAAGGGATTCCTACTTGCCTAAGGTAGGACCGTTAACATTTACCTTAGGTGGATCCACTAGCTATAAACCTATGTGGGCACATAGTTATGGGATAGGGAGATTGCTACTAGATACCCCGCCTCAACTCATGGATAAGCATCAATCTCAAGAGATTGTTACTAGATACCCCACCTCAACTCACGGATGAGCATCCATCTCAATCCATATCCTCTCGGTGCTTAGAATTATTCCCCATGGAGTACTTAACATTCATTACTTTAAGTCATTGTTACGAGATAATAGATTGGTACTAGATACCCCACCTCAACTCATGGATGAGTATCCATCTCCAACCCAACATTCATTCATTAGATAGATCATATATTCAAAGATGAGAATAACCTTTCAACTAAGAGTCCCCATATTGTGAGAAATTCCTCTCGCAACATGTCATTATCATTGATTAGTGTGCAATTGAGAATAGTTTTTCAATCAACACATCATCATTAACATAATCTTAGAAACTTCATTCATTCTTCATTCATGAGTGTATGTATATGTGAGAATAACTTTTCACATATATCGTCATCATTCATAAGTGTTAAATTGAGAATAACCTTTCAATAATAACACAACTGCATTCTAGACATGATCACATTATTTTCATTGAAATCACAAAGTATATACATAATTATCATAGTCATGTATAGGTTCTTCATTCATATCCCTTCAAGAACCCTAGATCACAATTCATGATTCACATCTTGCATCATTATTCTATACATGGATATTTACATATTTCAATTAGATTAAATACTACATGCATAATTTGATCACAATCCACCCACATCAATGATCACCCACACTTTGAGATCTAATTTGACAAAATAGGGGAATTCATGGATTCATAGGTAATTCATAATAAAAACAGTAGTAATTCATCAAATTGATCATAATATAAGACAATAAACACTTTGAAATCGTTTTGAAAGCGAATCCGTGCCATAGATTGAAAACCCTAGGTTTTGGAAAATTTGAACTTTGAGAAATAGAGTTTTGGAGGGATTCCTTGGATGGAACTTAACCAAGGATGAAGACTACCATACCTTTATTTAATAAACTCCAATAAATTGAGTGAGAAAGACGAACTCTTGAGCTCCAAACCTTGACTTCTTCTTCTCCAATGGAGGTTTCTAGAGAGAGAATATTTGGAGAGGAAGTGGTTTCTATTTTCGAGTTTTGGGAATAATGAATTGTAAAAAGGGTGTTTAATAGTTTAAAAAGCCTTCAATAATTCTAAATAATCAAAATAAACCGACCCATACCTAATCTAACCACCCTAGGAATTTACTAAGTTGCCCCTCAAGTGGCCGAGTTTGGGCAGTTTTCAGTGGTGACTACGCCCTAGACCTACGAACCGTAGGTGGGCTCACTCCCCGTCCTGCAGGTCCGTGGTTTGGGTCATAAACTCACCATTTGGGACCCTTGACCTATGGAACACCCCCATGAGGCGTGGATGGACCTACAGGACGTAGGTCCCATCCGTAGGCCCTTGGATGTTTTTACAGCTTTTGGTTTTTGGGCAGCTTTGGGGGTTAGAATTTAGGGTCCTCCTCAAGGACCCTTAGTTGGTCCTTGGGGGGTCGTACCTTGGTGTTTAACCCCTAAAACTCTCAACCTAATCTCGGGAACTCATTTTACAACATAAAACCTCACATCAACTCAATAACACACTCGTAAGGCTCTAATTTCACCTATTCATTTCCCGATTCGTAACAATATCTCCCCCTTGGGAACATTTGTCCTCGAATGACACTTTAATACTTTAGGGAATTAAAGAATCAAGACTAGAAGCCCATCATGCATGAAACATCATAAACAGTGCACAAAATTAGGAGGAAACATTATTTCCATCTCAAACAGACTCCATGCAACACAAGAAAGTATGAACTACATCTACAAAGTCATTATGCATGAAAACTTCAACATTTCTCATTTCAGTGGAGGAATTACCTTCTCCAACTCAAAGCATGCTCATCATAACATCATGAAGCTATTATGCAATTACTCTCAAAATCACATTTAGGCACGTTCAACAATTCACCTCATGAAGCATATAGACAACTCATACTAAATGCACATCAACATGAGGAACAAAATCATAAAAACTAATTTTCTCATTTCAACATGAATTCATCAAGAACATACATATCATAAGGAGACCATGGAAACACATAATCACACATGACTCCAAAACACGAAATAAGCTACAAGGAACTCTTGGTCTCAAGCTTGAATAGGAATAGAAGGAAAGAGATAAGGATATTGAAACTCTCAACAACCTTACTATTCAACATACTATCTCCCCTTAGGAGTAAACCCATACGAAGGATAACATGAAAATAACATAGGGACCTTAACAAGACATTCACAACCATAAAAAACTATCAACATATCGGTGCCTTCATTCGGAAGGGTTCATTTGACCTCTCTAGATCGGAGTGCATAGAAACGACCATAATTTGGAGGAATAGGAACCGTACCATCATGAGAAGCTTGCTTGGCCTCTCTTCCTTTTGCCGAACTTGTTGGAAAATCTCTCATCTTATGACCCTTCTTTCCACACCCAAAGCAACCATCCGTATCAGAAAGGCACTTACCTAAATGTTGCTTCCCACACTTGGCACATATAGATCTTTCAAAAGAAGAACTGCCTCCATTCCTCCTTGAGAATTTGGGTTAGATACCCTATCCTTGTTGACCATTGGGGAATCTTGGTTGTAGGACCTCTTTTTGGACCTTGGTTGACCTTTTTCATCGGACCTAGCTCATTTTGCCTCCTTATTCATTTTCTTGAGTTTCATCTCCTCAATTTGTTGAGCATATACCATGAGCCTTGAAATATCCATGTCATGATGGAGCATGGCCGTACGACATTATTCTTCAACCATACCGGACACTCCCATCACAAATTTATTCATTCTAGCCCTCGAGTTTGCCACCAAGGTTGGAGCATATTTGGATAATTGGGTGAACTTGAGAGAATACTCTTTCACACTCATACCCCTTTGTCGAAGGTTCATAAATTCTATCAACTTTTGTTCCCTCAACTCTAGGGGGAAAAACCTATCAAGGAATGCTTCTTTGAACACCTCTTAATTTATGGGACCTGCTCCTCTTGGCCTCTCATCCTTCTATTATTCGTACCAAATTTGAGCTACATCTTTTAGTTGGTAGGCGGCTATCTTTGCCTTCTCCTCCGAAGACACCCCCATGGCACCAAGTATCTTGCAAACCTCATCAACAAACCTTTGGGGATACTCATCCATCGTGGAACCAAGGAACTCGGGGGGTTTAATCCTAGAAAAATCCCTCAATCTTGAAGCCATAGTACTCACATTAGTGTTCACTCAAGGTCCAACATCCATATTGTATTGGGCCATCATGACTTGGTCTTGAGTTGTCACGGCTTGAGCTTGAGCTGTCATGGCTTGAGTCATTATTTGGACAGTGGTCCTAAACTCTTCTAGAGTCACATTTTCAACTGGAGTTTGATTGCCTTGAGGAACTTGAATCTCTTGGGGACCTTGGGGACCTTGGGGACCTTGGGGACCTTGGGGACCTTGGGGTCCTTGGGGAGGAACTCCCTCATTCACATTCTCCTCTTCCATCCTTCTTGCGTTCGCCCTTCTTGTATTCATATCCTATAAACATAAGAGAAGGGTTAGGAAAAGGACTATATAGAGTTAAAACTCTAAGGCACGACTTTAAGAGTAATGAAACAAGTGTAGTTTTCTAACGTCTTATAGCCTCTCATTCATAAATGCGGCGCGCTTCACACTATGAACAAGACTCTACTCGACGTGGCTTGTGAGACATCAATCCTAAAAACCATCGCAACATATTATGCTCTGATACCATATTTGTTACGACTCGCGCCTACACCCCGGATGTAACATGGCGTAAAAAACTACGAAGAGCCTCATACAAGCCTCATAGCATTCATAAAATAAGACATATGAAATAGTGCGGAATTTAAAACTTTTCTTTAAATCCATACAATCGAAAACATCATCTAAAATAGTGGAAGTCTACTCGTATCACATGGCTATCTAAAAGCATCTTCAATCAAAAGTAGGGTCACGGCCCTTACAATAGAAAGTCTAAAAGTAACTAGTACAATGAAAGACATGAAACATCAATAAAGCACTTGTCCTCGGATCCATGAGGACATACCGCAAGCTTTGGAAGAACTCAATCCAAGCCCTTTGAACTAGAAGGAATCAACTCAAATGTCGGAACCTACACTTTGTAGAAAAAAGTAGAAATATGGGTTAGCACACAAAAATGTACCCAAGTATGATAGACATGGAAAAACCATGATTAAAAGGGATATTTTGGTTGAAAACCATGCATTATGCCAATTTTGAGAAGCATCATGAACTTTAGTATAAAAAGGAATGAGATACAAACATAATCAGCATATAAGCCATTACATCACATTAGGACCATCACCTTAGATAACCCTAAGCTATACTTGTGCAATGTAAGAATAGCATATCTTACTACTATCCCTACTAAGTACCACTTTGAGGCCACCTTAGATGAACTTATCATTATTCATTCTCATCTTTAGTCAATACTCATTAGACAAGAAACCTTCACATTCAATAAATCATGACAAGGAAAACAACTCTTAATAACAATCCAAGTTAAACATTAATCTTTACATTAAGCCTTCAAGTCAACATTCTCATTTAGCATCATTATAAGCACATTCATTATATTAGACATTATAACATTTAGATAAACAAACCATAGCCCTCTCAAAGCCTACTCGTGCAATGCATGAATGGCATCACATACTACCACCCACACTTCATAGAACTTTTTGAGTAACCATAGTACCTAACTCATATCCTTATTCATAAACATTATAACATAAAGGAACACACCATGACTACTCTAGAAGCCTACTTGTGCAATGCATAGATGAAGTCTCATACCCCCACCCACACTAAGTAGTGCATTCTTGAGAAGTCATAGTTCATTATCATTATTTGTGGGGGTAAGCCTTAACCGACATAGACCATGTGAGAAAATCATGGAATCCCATTGTTACCCACACCGAATAAGGGATTCCTACTTGCCAAAGGTAGGACCATTAACATTTAGCTTAGGTGGATCCACTAGCTATAAACCTATGTGGGCACATAGTTGTGGGATAGGGAGATGGCTACTAGATACCCCGCTGATATGAGGCCAAAATACATATTTTTAATCATTATTTGCCTCACATTTATTATTTATATTTGTCCTTTTTGAGTATGGATTTTATGAATTGTGCTTAATAGTGTATTTTATGTGTAGGATTGAATTGATGGAAAAATAAAGAAGTTTGGAGCTAAAAAGAATTAAGGATGGAAGATTGAAGAAAGAAATCAAACAGGCAGCTTAATGGATTAACTTTAATATAATAATAATATTTTTTATATATGGGCAAAGAGCTGCAGAATGCAAATTTTGAAGGAATTAAACATGTGCCACGTGGAAACTATCCAAGGCGAGACGATGAAGCGTTGGAGTCGGCTACTGTTCACGTGGAATTCAACTCCTTTTAGGTTTTGAGTTCCTAATTTGTTTAGGGTTCAATTATTTTATTAGGGTTTCCTACATCTATAAATAGTCCATAAGAATAATTATTAGGAGAAGGAGGATACAATGTAAAAAGTAGCTTTTGATTTAGGGTTTCATCTTTTCTCTCTCTTTTATTTATTTTACATCTTTTCTTTGAATGATGGGTTGTAATCGCTCTATGTCTATGTGGAGTTAAACTTCTCGTTCTTGGATTATATTTAATTACTTACAATATGATTGTTTAGTGATTTTGATTCAGCATGATTTGTTTATCATATTAGTTGTTCTTATATTCTTGTGATTACTATTTTGATGCTTGATCACCATTGAAATAAACATATTGTCCGAATTGAACTCAGGAGAGAAATAAGAGGATAGAACGTGGGACATAAGGAGTTTGTTTAACTCTAAATAGCTAGGGTTGATTCGTATCTAGGATAGGAATATACCTAGAAACCTTGATTGGGTCACCATACAGGAAGAAATCGTAATGCTCGGTACTTAATCCATCCTATCCCCGCTCAATGATGTAGTTAGGGTGTTATTTATCGTAGGCAATTATAGGTCGGGAGACCATGATCATACATTTAACCCTGTGATTCAATAACTAGATAATCAAATAAGCTGATGAAATTGATGCTAAACATGATTGTTAGTTAAATTATAATCCTAGATCGATTCATTCATTCATTGTGTAAACCTCTATCTTTTCTTAGTTAATTACTTTTTAACTTTATTTTTAGTTTAGTTAATATATTCATATTTTGAAATCCTCCCCTTAAATAAATAATTAGAATTAGTATAATTTAGTAAATAGTTAATTGACAAGTCCTTTGGGTTCGATAATCCGGTTCTTTTAAGAGCCACTATATTACTTGTGCGACCACGTACACTTGCGTGTGCAATTGGAAGCAACAAGTCTCAACTCACGGATGAGCATCCATCTCAAGAGATTGTTACTAGATAACCCACCTCAACTCACGGATGAGAATCCATCTCAATCCATATCCTCTCGGTGCTTAGCATTATTCCCCATGGAGTACTTAACATTCATTACTTTAGTTTATTGTTATGAAATAAGATATTGTTACTAGATACCTCGTCTCAACTCATGGATGAGTATCCATCTCCAACCCAACATTCATTCATTAGATAGCTCATAGATTCAAAGATGAGAATAGCCTTTCAACTAAGAATCCCATATTGTGAGAAAGTCCTTTCACAACATGTCATTATCATTCATTAGTGCACAATTGAGAATAGTCTTTCAATCAGCACATCATCATTAACATAATCTTAGAAACTTCATTCATATGTGTGTATGTGAGAATAACCTTTCACATATATCATCATCATTTATAAGTGTTAAATTGAGAATAACCTTTCAATAATAACACAATTTCATTCTAGATATGATCACATTACTTTCATTGAAATCACAAAGCATATACATAATTCTCATAGTCATGTATATGTTCTTCATTCATAGCCCTTCAAGAACCCTAGATCAAAATTCATGATTCACATCTTGCATCATTATTCTACACATGGATATTCACATATTTCAATTAGATTAACTACTACATGCATAATTTGATCACAATCCACCCACATCAATGATCACCCACACTTTGAGATCCAATTTGACAAATTAGGGGAATTCATTGATTCATACGTAATTAATCATAAAAACAGTAGTAATTCATCAAATTGATCATAATATAAGACAATAAACATTTTGAAATAGTTTTGAAAGTGAATCCATGCCATAGATTGAAAACCCTAGGTTTTGGAGAATTTCAACTTTGAGAAATAGACTTTTTGAAGGGACTCTTTGGATGGAACTTAACCAAGGATTAAGACTACCATACCTTGATTAAAGAAACTCCATGAAATTTAGTGAGAAATATGAACTCTTGAGCTCGAAACCTTGACTTCCTCTTCTCCAATGGAGGTTTCTAGAGAGAATATTTGGAGAGGAGGTGGTTTCTATTTTTGAGTTTTGGGAATAATGAATTGTAAAAAGGGTGTTTAATAGTTTAAAAAGCCTTAAATAATTCTAAATAATCAAAATAAACCGACCCCTAACTAATCTAACCACCCTAGGAATTTACTAAGTTGCCTCTCAAGTGGCCAAGTTTGGGCAGTTTTCAGTGGTGACCTATGCCCCTGTACCTACGGACCGTAGGTGGGCTCAAGCCACGTCCTGAAGGTCCGTGGTTTGGGTTAGAAACTCACTATTTGGGGCCCTTGACCTACGGACCACCCCTACGAGGCGTGGATGGACCTACGAGGTGTAGGTCCCATCCGTAGGTCCTTGAATATTTTACAGCTTTTGGTTTTTGGACAACTTTGGGGGTTAGAATTTAGGGTCCTTCTCAAGGACCCTTAGTTGGTCCTTGGGGGGTCGTAACTTGATGTTTAACCCCTAAACCCCTCAACCTAAGCTCAGGAACTCATTTTACAACATAAAATCTCACATTAACTCAACAACACACTCGTAAGGCTCTAGTTTCACCTATTTGTTTTCTGAGTCGTAACACAATAATACTCAATGTGTATATAAAAATACAATATAATTTTGTGGGAGTTTCTCTAATCGACAGCCATCACTATGAGCCTAAGTGATGATACAGTGTCTTGCCCACGCTGCCAGAACTGTCCTATACTTTGTCGTCATACAGAACGCCTTAACTAAGTGGATCCACTAGTCTATGCTAAAAAGCACTAAGGAGTCATCTAAAAAGTATGATCCTTTCTACCTATGATGGCTACATGGTTTATGGAGACTTGAGTTATTATGAACTCGCGTCCCCATATCGGTGCTCAATACTACTCCCAAAATATACTCAGCTCATATGTTTTAAAAAATAAAACTCTTTCTGTGATTTGAGATAATTACTCAAACACTAGCTCAAAGTCTCTCTTGGACATCGATGTTTCCTTTCAAATGTGAAAACATTTTAACTCTTGGTAATACTTAGTTCCCGTATAATCTTTGAAGAAATGAACTTTACTCTTACTCCTTACTCAACTCAAAGCTTAAGTCTTAAAACAAAGTTAAAACGTTTGTAAAAGACTTCTTAAAATATGGTTCATGCCGAATTATGGATGTGAACGATCCAATGCAAGGTTTTCAATAACCATAGATAGAACTCAATACTTGGAACTCAAGAACTTTAATGATACTACTCCTCTTTAAGGTACTCAACCGATGGAGTTCATGCGGAAGTTATGGGTATGAAAGACTCGACTCAAGGGACAAAATATCAATAAGGAACTCATGTATACGACTTTTCTCATTCTCATGCTTACTTACTCATAACTTAACTCAAATCGATGGTGGATCTCAAAGGACTCACAATTTAACTCAAAGGCATCCTTAAACTCTACTCTTAACTCTCTCTTGAATGTGAATTATGAATTCAAGAGTTATGGTTCATGATATGAAGGATTTCATGATGACAAAATATATTCATGAATACATTCTCCTTACTCTCATACTCACTTGCTCAAGTCTTGAAACAAGTTATTAGAAATTGTAGAAGACTCCTCAAAGGACTCAAAGGGACTTTCTCAAAAATGTTTGAGAGAACTCTCAAGACTTGACTCTCAACTCTACCTTGAATCTGATTTATGAATTTAAGGTTGTGATTTGTGATAGGAATGATCTCGTGATGTTTAGGAGTGTTTTCAGATAGTTAAACATGAAAAACAATTAAGAAATCACTGTTTGGAAGCAAGTCCGCGAAGTGGAGATGCATTTTAATATTTGGTCATGAAATAACCTTTAAGGCGGAGGGTTCCGTTACCTCTCCGCGATGCGAAGAAAAATTTCTTGAAATAGGGAGGCAGGTCCACGACGCGGAGTGGGTTCCCAGATTCACCTGACTTTTTCCTTCTTCATTTTCTAACCCCAATTCACCAAAATTCGATTCTTTTGCTCAAGTTATCTTTAGATTTAGATACCCAGCATATGTACACTAGAATCTAACTCAAAACAACTCTATAAATCGACGTAATAATCTCAAGAACTTCTCAATCTAAACCCAATTCAAGAACGAAAGAAAGTTGAAGAACACATATCAAGAACACCAAACTTTAAACTTTCTAGAACTAATTTAACGCTGAAATTAACATGATTGGCATGTGGGTGAACAAACCCAATACTATGTAAGCTTACATACCTCTTTGGGATTAAACCCATGGCGAAAATTCGTAAGAGAACACAAGACTCTTGACAAACGCTTTGATCTTCTCCTCTTTTCTCCTCTTTTCTCTTATTTCTCTTCTTGAACTTTCAAGTAAAACCCTAGGCGTATATTAGGATTATAAAACTGAACCTAATAATATTAGACCCCTAAAACATTACTAAAAATAAATTAAATTTGTTTGGATAAGGAAAAGACCAAAATACCCCTTCTTATTTTTGGTAACTTTCCTTATTTGGACAGTCTGACTTCAAAAGGGCATATCTCACTCATCCGAACTAAAAACTTATAA
Organism: Solanum chiquidenum; assembly: GCA_029582725.1. Classification (NCBI taxonomy): domain Eukaryota; kingdom Viridiplantae; phylum Streptophyta; class Magnoliopsida; order Solanales; family Solanaceae; genus Solanum; species Solanum chiquidenum. The sequence goes on along the minus strand of JAJOOS010079930.1, from coordinate 2,499 downwards.
AACTTGATGGCGTTAAAAAGATAATTCAAATATCATTCCTACGGTATCTGGTAGAACACCTAACTCATCATGGGCTAGGAGTTATGGTTGTTTGAAATTGATCCAAAACTTAAAGGAACTTAGGAATGACTTGAATGAACTCTATTTAGTTCTTCTTGGAACTCAAGGTGCTACATATAGTGACCTTAACACTAAATAAATTTTTAATTCATTGGTAAAATCTCACTCACTATGAAGAACGGTTCGAGTCTTAGCTAAAAAAAAATCAGGGTGTTACATTTATGGGAACTCTACTTGATTCTTGAATTTAAACCTTCTTCCGTATCTTTAAATGTATAGTTCTTAGGTTAGCTAATTATTACAAATGGTTCTCCCACTGGAGGGTTAGTGTGGGTGCCAATCACGCGGTCTGGGTCCTGACAGTAGAAGGTGTGAAGCAATATTTTTATGCTATGTCTGCCGAAAAGAAGGTCATGAAGGGTATTGGTTTAAATGGGTCCTTTTCTAAGGGGTCAAGTCCCTTGGTACCAGTTTCTTAAGGGTAATTCTAGATGCCCAATTCAGGTATCTACGCAGGTATCATCTGTAAGGTCTATTTTGGACCACTCAAGAACCAACAAGATAGGACCTCTTTTACTTTAGGATAGAGGCCAACTTTGGACTGAGTCTCTTAAGCGTGTAGTCAGCAAGAGAACATTTATAAATGTTGTCCTAGATTCAGATAGACTAGAAATATTGTTCTAGAACAAACTTTTCAAGCTATTGTTCTAGAAGGTAGAGAAGAGAATCATTTAGTTGGGTTCGTCCTCCGCTTCGGTGAGGTGGACACACAATCGGTAGGGGTAGCACTCACCCCAATAGGGGTGATGCTTAGGAAGGTAGAGGAAGAACTCAGTCTATTAGAGACAGTGCCCAGACTAGGGCAAAGTTGATAGCGAAAAGTTGATTTCTATGTTTTATCGGTTAGACATAAGGTGAACGTGACCAGCGTAAAGACCATATGTACCCTTCTTGTTTATGACGGAATAGATACTTCCTCTTGTTTTACTCTCGGTTCCACCTTTTCTTATGTATATAATTACTTTTTTGTTAGTATGGATATGATTTATTAGTCTCTTGATGTTCCTATTCATGTTTCTACTCTAGTGGAAGATTCTATGATCAGCATACGGTCTACCATTCTTTTGAGGTGACTTTTATAGGTTATTAAACCTGGGTTGATTTAGTAATCCTAGATATGATAGATTGTGATGTTATTTTGGGGATAAGTTGGTTGAATCCGTATCATTCTATCGTAGACTATCATACTAATAATGTCTCTATCTCCATGCCTAGTATGTTTAGATTAGAGTGGAAAGGAGATTATAATTCTTCTCATAAAAATATCATATCTTATATTTGTGCAAAGAAGTTAATATGATCGTGTAGAGGTCTGTTTTATTGGGTAAGTTCGAGTGGTATCTAATGTCTTAGAGTTGTTTCTCACTAACTCACTTGACATGCCGACAGATTAGGATATTGATTTTTCCATTGACTTAGAGTTGGGGACACACCCCATTTCTATTCTGCCATATCGTATGTAATCGATTGAGTTGAGAGAGTTGAAAGTTTAGTTGCGATAACCCCCTAGCACAAAGTTGAGTTGAAAGCTTCATTACCGATTAATTTTGACATAAGATTCTACTTAAGTCAACTTCAAATGATCACATCTCTCAGCACATATTATCGTGTGAAGGTGTTTATTCGAATAAGTGCATCTCCTTGGGGTGCTTTTGTCCTATTTGTGAAGAAGAAAGTGTAACACCCAAAAAAATTCTAAACTAAAGCCCGAACAATTCTTTAATTGCTTGTAAAAAATTGAATCGGGTGATTCTTAAATTACTCATATGTGTAAAAGTCATATTTTTGGTGTTCTAATGGATTTGGAAATGACTTAAGGTCACAAGAACCCTCTAGCACAAAGTTGAGTTGAAAGCTTCATTACCGATTAAGTTTTGATATAAGATTCTACTTAAGTCAACTTCAAACAATCATATATCCCAGCACATAATGAATTAGGTGGCCTATGACCTACCAAATTAAAGGCCTTTGAGCCTCTTTCCAATGACATCAAGTTTGCCTCATTTCATGTTCGGAGTAAAAACTTATGACCGTTTTATCGGAGTCTGCCATACCAGAGTTTTCTGAGTCTGTGAATGATGACTCCAACTGACGATCCATCGGTTGAATGACGACCCATCCTGTCAGGTCGTCGGTAGAGTACTGGAGTTAACTTTAAGGGCCCAAATCCTATGGATCAATCCGATGGGCCATAAGTTCACCTACGGGCTATCGTTTGGACTAGTAAATGGACTTTTGAGGTTTAAAAACTCAATATATAATCCACAGATGGGACATACATTCCGTGGGTCAAACCAAGAACCGTATATGGACCCGTCGAATGTTTTTTCTTCCAATTTTAAGAAGGGTAGTTTAGTCTTTTTTGTAACACCTTGGTCT
>JAJOOS010079929.1:0-23470 GCA_029582725.1 Solanum chiquidenum | reverse complement strand
TCCGTGGGTCAAACCAAGAACCGTATATCGACCCGTCGAATGTTTTTTCTTCCAATTTTAAGAAGGGTAGTTTAGTCTTGTTTGTAACACCTTGGTCTTAGAAAGAGCTAAATTTAGAAAGAACAAATTTGGAAAGAGCTAATTTGAGATTTTAATCAAGTTAAGCTTAAGTTGTGAGTTTTTGGTCAACTTCAAATGACCATAACTTTCAGTACATGATGAGTTAGGTGGCTCAAAAGATATCAAATGAAAGGTCTTTGAATCCTCTTTCCAATGCCACAAAGTTTGCTAAATGTCAATTTCAAATGAGGGAGATATGCCCGTTTGAAATTAGCATGTCCAATTAAGGAAATTTACTCAAATTAATGAGGGGTATTTTGGTCTTTTCCTTACCCCATCAGCTTTAAACATTTTTAGTAATATTTTAGGGGTCTAAGCTGATTTAGGTCAGTTTCCACAATCCTAAATATGCTTAGGCTTTTGAGAAGAGTTCAAGAGAAGAAAAGAGGAAAGGTTTAAGGCGTTCGTCAAGGTTTTTGAGATTTGTCGAGGAATTTCGGTAAGGGTTGATCCCTAAGAGGTATGTAAGCTCTCATAGTGTTGGATTCATTCACCCACATGCCAATCATGTGATTTTAAATCCATAATTTCGTTCTTGAGGTTGAATGACATGAGTATTTCAAGAGTTTCTTGGAGTTTGGTTCTTAAATCGTTAATGATGAGTTTGATGAGTTCTTGAGATGAATGTTGGGAGTTTGAGGGATGTTTTTTAGTTTATTTTCCTGTACTTATGTTGGTTTTTGAATCTAAGCGAGTTGGGAAGAGACCATTCGATTCTAGGTGAATTAGGGCCAAAAATAGAAGAAGAAAATTCGTCAAAATGTTCTGGGGAGGGGTTGGGGAGACGCGCTAGCAGTGCGCCCCATTTGAGTCTCTAAAGTTTAGGGGCTAGCACCCCGCACCAGCAGTGCACCGAGGTCACCTGCCCCCACCTTTTTTCCGTCATTTTCTCCATCTTAGTTCTTTTTAAGTGTACCTTTATTTCATTATGATTCTAACTACTCTAAACATCGAGAGATCCTTCATAACATGTATCATAACCCTGGAATTCATAATTCAAATTCAAGGTAGAGTTAAGAGTAAAGTCGTGAGAGTTTTTTTCGAGTTATTTTGAGAAGTCTTTTACAATCTTTTAAAACTTGTTTAAGACTTGAGTACTTGAGTTTGAGGACGAGGAGAGATGATTTTCAGTTTTTTAAAATGAATATATGGGAACTAAGTAACCCCAAGTGTAAATGTTTTTACATTTAAAATGAGAGGAAACATCGATTTCCAAATTGAGTTCATGAGGAGTTTTTGAGTATAATCTCTTTTAAGAGAACCTTTTAAGTAATAATATCAAAGCTTGAGGATGAGGAAATATTTTTAAACATATGAGTTGATTTACATTTTTGGGAGTAGTATTGAGCACTGAAATGGGGACGAGTTCTTACAACTCAAAGTCCTCATAAATCATGGAGCCAATGTGGGTAGAAAGTGTCATACTTTTTAGATAATTTATTATTACTTTTTAAGCATAGATTAATGTATCCACTTAGTGGAGGATGTCTTATACTTCGGCAAGGTATAGGACAGTTCTGACAGCGTAGGCGAGACGTTGTATCATCATATACCTTATAGTGATGGTTTTCGGTTACAGAATCTCCCAAATAGAGTTATTTTGTATCTTTACATACAAACTGAGTTATTTATTGTATTTTTAAATGCATTAAGTTGTTATCTATTGTTTTAAATATTTTATATAAACTGCATCTTTATTGTTGTTTTATACTGCATTGAGTTGAGTATCCATGAGTTGAGGTTGAGTTGAGTAGAGTTGAGGTGAGTATGTTTCCTTCTTTCCAAGTTCAAACTCTTATGTTATGTTCAGTGTTCCTCTTACATGCTCGTACATTCAATGTACTGATGCCATTTGGCCTGTATCATTTCATAATGCAGATACAGGAGATCAAGGTCATCAGCAGGTGCTTCGTTGATACCATAGCAGTTCGAGTTAGCTTTGGTGAGCCTCCTTGCTTTCGGAGGATCCCTTATTTATTTACATTATTTCAGTTTTATTAGGATAATCGGGGTCTTTTCCCGACATCCTGCATAGTATTAGAGGCTTCATATATAGACAGTAGTAGTTGAGAAGTTTGTTTCATTTTCTATTGTTAATGTTCTAGACTTGAGTTGCCCTTGTGGCCAGTTTGAATATTTTTAAATGTTCTAAGTTATGTATTTCAGACATTTGAGTTAAAACTTTATATTTGAGTTTATCTTATGATAAGTAACTCTTCCGCTAAGAGTTGAGCCAGGCCAAGGGTTCGCTTAGGGACAATAACGGTTCTCGAGTGTCAGTCACGTCCAGCATTTAGGCTCGGGGTGTGACATTTTCTCACCCATTCTCAGCCAAAACCACTATCTTTTTTCACCTAATTAAGGGTCTAAATAGTGTTAAAACATTATTTTACATTCTTTAACACTTCAAAGACTTAGATCAAAGATTCAATAGTAGAAAAGCTAGGGTTTTCTATTGTTCTTTGAATTTTGTCGATTTCACCAAGAACTTTGTTCTTTCCAGGTATGTAATGCTATCATAGTGATGGAATGAGTTCGTCCTCGCATCCTACATCTACAATTGAAAATCATGACATTGATAAACAGGTGAAAAAAATGTATACTAAAAATCAAAATATTATTATATGGAATTTTTCCAACTGGCCTACATATTAAAAACTAATAAAAACATTAAAATTGTAGAGAGAAAATCTCCCAATAAACAAAAGTCTCTAAACGACTACATTGTGGTTACTATTGTGTTATGCTATGAGAATATGGATCTTCAATTTATAGATCTCCAAACTTTTCTTCTAAGAAAAGAATAAACCAATTATGGAAAAAAATAATGTTTTCCTTTCAGAAAAAAGTAAAAACATTTATGGTTATGTTTTGTATTTTCTTTAAGGAAAATATAAACTTCAAATAAGGCAACAAAATCAGGGCAAAAACCTAACAAATCTCCCTTTTTGGCTGGATTTTCTTGACAAAACTTGATCTGCCTTTTTCATATGCTTTATAATCTTGTTCTTCATAAAATCATCATGTATCATTGTTGCTTACCATGATTTAAAAAATGATATGAGTTAAAAATTGGATCCCTGTGTTAAGAATTATTAGCAGGGTTGAAAGTGAAGCTCATACGTTAAAAGTAATATGCATGAGTTGAAAGTGGAGCTCATGCGTTAAAAGTAAGATGCATCAGATAATAGTGGAGCTCATGCGTTAAAATTAAAGATACATGAGTTAAAAGTGTAGCCCGAGTATTAAAGTTTGCAAGGGTTGAAAGTTGGAGTCCATGCTCTAAATTAAGCATGAGTTGAAAATTAATTTTCTTTTAAAGGATGGGGCAGCAGGATATTATTGAAAATATATTTGAAAATTTTCTCCACATGTAGTAGCACAAATATCTCCAGTATCATCGCGTTGATTGCAAATTGATTTGAAACCACTTGAACTTGCCTTCAATCTTGTTCAACCATTGGATCATTGAACCATGTGTTCTCATACCACTTGTTGGTTATAAAAGTGATTAGGGCGTCATGCGGAAGCTTACTATTGCAAATCATGATATTATTAAATCAGATGACAAAAACGTATACTAAAAATCAAAATATTATTATATGGAATTTGGCCAACTGGCCTACATATTAAGAACTAATAAAAAACATTAAAGTTGTAGAGAGAAAATCTCCTCATAAACAAAAGTCTCTAAATGACTACATTGTGGATACTATTATGTTATGCTATGAGATTATGGATATTCAATTTATAGATCTCCAAACTTCTCCTCTAAGGAAAGAATAAACCAATTATGGAAAAAAACAATGGTTTCCTTTCAGAAAAAGTAAAAACATTTATGAAATGTTTTGACTTTTCTTTTAGGAAAACATAAACTTTAAATAAGGCAAGAAAATCAGGGTAAAACCCTAACAGTGAAGAGGAGTTTTTGAGGAAAGTTTAAAGAGGAGTTTTGAGTAAATCTTAAGGGAACTATTGATTCACAAATTTATCATCTTTACATTGAGAAAAGAGAAACTTTAATTTCTGAACGAGTAATGAGTTCAGAGTTAATTCAGAGCAATTATCGCTTTTAAGAGGATAGTTTGAACAATTATTTCAAACTATAGAAAGAGTAATGTTTTCATACATTGAGCAAAAGTAAATATTATTGGGAGTAGTATTGAGCACCGATATGGAGGAGAGTTCAGACAACTCACAGCCCCCATAAACCATGTCTTGCCAACATGAGTACAAGATCATACCATTTAGATTAATCCTTAGTGCCTTCAGGCAAAGCTTAGTGGATCCACTTAGTTGAGGTTCTATATCCCAGAATGATATAGGACAGTTCTGGCAGCATGGACAAGAGGTTGTATCATCACTTCACTCATAGTGATGGTTGTCGGTTAGAGAATCTCCCAATAGAGTTTAAAGTGTATTTTTATATATTATTTCTTATGTTAAAGTTCAAAGGATGAGAAACTATTTTGTAAAGTTAAATGGTTTCATTCCTTTAATTCTTTACATTCAGTTCAGTTTATGTTATACCTATTACAATCTTTTCTTTTAGTTATTTCGCCTCAACGATATTACATACTCGTACATTCAAATGTACTGACGTCATTCGACCTGCATCTTTTATGATGCAGATACCGGTGTTCAGGATTATCAATAGGTGTTTCATTGATATCACTTTGTGTTTCAGGTAGCTTTTGTGAGCCTCTTTACTTTCTGGAGGATTTCACAATTTACTTTCATGTTATTGTTGAGTTGTTGAGGTCTTGTCCCGACTTCTATCCTAGTATTAGAGGCTTCATAGATAGTTAGAGTTGATGATTCTCTTAGTATTTCCCTTTTGTTTAAGACATTTTGAGATTATTTTGCAAAGTATTATTATTATTATTGCACTTAAGTATTTTCAGACAGTTTGAGTTAAGTATTTACTTGAGTTTGAATGTTCTAAATTCTATTTTTAAAGCTTTTTTATGCTTGAGTAAGTCCTCTGCTAAATAGTCAGCCAGGCCAAAGGTTCACTTGAGGATCAGAAATGGTTCTCGAATGTCAGCCATGTCTAGGGTGTAGGCTCGAGGCATGACAGAAAGATAGGAGTATGTGTGTATAATAAGGTCACTATTTGGAATAAGTATCCCTTTTTTTGCATATATAACTTCTTTGATTAATTACAATGTGAGTCAATCTTCTCAAAAATTGATTTGAGGCCTAGGTATCATCAGTTTAAGATTCAAGCTAAAAATGTTTGTGAGACAGCCTTTTGGACCAGACATGCACATTGTGCATTTTTGGTTATATCTTTCAGACTTACTAATGCTCCTAGCACTTTTATGAGCTTGATGAATAGTCTTTTCAAACCCTATTTAGATTTGTTTGTTATTGTATTCATGGATGCCATCTTGATATTTTATAAGAGTAAGGAGAAGCATGAGAATCACCTTAGGATTGTTTTGGGGTTGCTAAAAATGAAGCAGTTGTTTGCTAAATTTTGTATGTGTGAATTTTGGTTGTCTATAGTGTACTTCCTAGGGAAATGGTTTCTAAAGTATGAGTGATGGTTGATATATATAAGACCAAAATAGTTAAGAATTCTTCTAGGACCACTTCAGTCTTAGAGATTCACACTTTTGTGGGGTTAGTCGGTTATTACTATCGGTTTGTGAAGTTGACCTGTTTGACTCATATGGAGATTTCATTCGAATGGTCTAATAAATGTGAGGAGATATTGCAGATGCTCAAGATTTTGCTGACGACAACAACTATTCTAGCTTTGCCCATGAAAGGTAAAGATTTTGTAGTTTAATGTGATGCTTTATGTTCTAATTTGTGTTTTGTTATGATGTAGGATAAGCTACTCATTTCATATGTCTCTAGATAGTTGAAGGTTTAAGAGAAAAACTGTTCCACGTCATGATTTGAAGTTGGCAGTTGTGGTATTTGCTCCAAAAATTTGGACACATTATCTTTATGGTGTCCATTGTGAGGTATTCAGTGATCACCACATTCTTCAACATGTGTTTACTTAGAAGGATTTGAATGTTAGACGATGAAGGTGTATGAAGTTTCTCAATGATTATGACGTAACTATCTTGTTTCATTCAAGTAAGGTTAATGTGGTAGTTGATGCATTGAGCAGAAATTCTAAGAGCATAGATAGTTTAACTTGTTTGGAGGTTTTGAGGTGTTTTTATGCTAGAGAGGTTTGGGCTCTGGCTAACAGTCTTATGAGACTTGAGTTATTAGATTTTGGTAGACTATTGGCTCATGTAGAGGCAAGATCTTTGTTTTTCAATTACATTAAGCCCAAACATTTTGAAGATGCTAAGTTGTGCAAGATTCGTGACAAGGTATTCAAGGGGGAAGAAAAAAAAGAAATGATATATGATGAGGGTGTTCTGAGGATCAAAGGGTGTGTGTGTACACTTCGTGTCTCAAAAAATTTCTGATAGAGGCTCACAATTTTAGATATTTTGTACATCCTGAAGCCACCAAGATGTATCATAACTTTAGGCAACATTACTGGTAGGGTGGAACGAATCGTGATACTGTGGAATTTATTGCTCAGTGTCTAAATTGCCAACTATTCCTAAGTGGAAGTGGGAGGGGATTGCTACAAATTTCTTAGTTGGTCTTCCAAGGACCATGAGTAAGTTTGATTTGATTTTGGTGATTTTAGATAGGATGACTAATTCTTCACATTCCATACCAGTTCAAGTGACTTATAATGAATAGAAGTTTACCAAGATATATCTTCATGAGGTTGTTAAATTGCATGGAGTTTTGGTCGCCATCATTTCTTATAGTGGAAGGCAGTTTAATCTAACTTTTGGAGAACCTTGCAAGCTGAGTTGTCCACATTGCATTTGTGTATAACTTTTCCCCCTTAGACTGACTGGCAGTTTCAATTGATTATTCAGGTATTGGAATACATACTTTATGTGTGTGTGATCAACTTTGGTGGTCATTGGGACCAGTTCTTGCCATTGGCTGAGTTTTCATATAATAATAATTATCACTGAAATATTAATATGGCTCAATTTGAGGTGTTGTATTTGAGAAAGTGTATATCTCCCATTGGTTGGTTTGATACATTTGAGGTAAGGTTGTGGGGTACTGAACTTATGAGGGAGTCTTTGGATAAGGTGAAGATGATCTTGAAAAAGTTTTTGGCAGATCATAATACATAGAAGGAATATACACATCATAAGGTTAGTATAATGGCCTAACCCTCTAGTGATATTTTCCTCTCTGGGTCAAGGCCCACATGACTTTAAAAAGTGTCACTACTTAGTAAGCCTTGCTTAATTATATATCAATATCTCTCTTGTGTTTTGTCGATATGGGACTTCTAATCTTAAGTTGGGGAGTCACATACACCCCCTTCATGGACTCAGCGTCTTTGCTGAAGTTTGCCCCCACCAAATGGGATTTGCCTAGACTCAGCACTGAGGTTTCCCCCCACCTTACTGGGATTTTCCTAAACTCAGTTGAACTCTGGCCCACATCAACAAGGCTGACGCATGAGTGGCTTTGATACCATTTGTAATGGCCCAGCCCTCTAGTGATATTATCTGCTCTGCGCCTAGGCCCACACGGCTTTAAAATGTGTAACTAAATAGTAAGACATGCTTACTTATATACCTAACATATCTTATGTGTTTTGCCGATGTGGACTTCTAATCTTAAGTTGGGACGTCATAGTTAGAAATATAAATTTCATTGTAGGGGAAAAGATTTTGCTCAAGGTTTCACCCATGAAGGATGTGATGAGGTTTAAACAGACAGGTAAGTTGAGTCTATGGTCTATTAGTCCTTTTGAAATTCTTAGACGTGTGGGGGAGGTAGCCTATGAGTTGGCCTTGCCTCCAGGGTTGTTAGGCTATCGTCCAGTGTTTCATGTGTCTATTCTAAATAATTTTTCACGGTGATGATAATGATTTCATTTAGTGGGATTTTGTGATATTTAATGAGATCTTGACTTATAAAAGTAGTGTGTGGCTATTTTAAATAGGGAAGTCTGTAAGTTGAGATCTAGAGTTATTATTTCTATCAAGGTCCATTGGAAGAACTGTCCTCCAAAGGATCCACTTGGGGGACTGTATCATAAATGCATATCAGATATCCTTTGTTGTTCATAGAGTCTCGGTATATTTCTTTCTATTCCTTCCTTCTATCATTTCATTCATATTCTCCCTTTGATGTGCGGGGCTTAACGTGTGTTGAATTTGTATCTGATATACCGAACTTCCCCGTCGTTGTAGACTATTTTTTTGTCATAGTCCCTTGCATAGGTCCCTAGGGTATGAGGATTGGCAAAAAGTCAAAAAATGAGCGAGTGGTCAAATATCTTCCGAGCTTCACTATAGCGAAGGCATCGAAGATGTCAAGCTTTGCTATATCAAAGAGGTCATCGATATAGTGACCTTTGCTATAGCAAAGGTCGTGATTATTTAGTTCATATTTTAAGTAAGTTTTTGTCCAGTCTTGGTCAGAACATATATTATTTGACCAGAGAATCTCAAGGGCGACTCTTTCAAGACAAGGTTTTTCTCTCTTGAGGTTCGTAATTTCAATCCATCTTTCCCTTCATAATTCATTTTCTTCATAGAATTGATGGGTGAGTTCTTCGTGGAACTTTGTGAGTTGGACTCTAGGTTATTTATTATCGAGGCAAAATGTAAAGGGAGGGTAATTATGAGTGATTTCCATTTTTTCTATTAAGCATAACATTGTTAATTTAGGCTTTAATTTTGGTATTAAGAAATCTAGAAACCCCATAAAATGAGTTCTTAAGCATATGAACATCTTAAGACAGGTTGGTGGGGCTAAGAGTCCATGAATAGATTTGGGTTGATCGTAGAAACCTTCTATTTGAACACAAAAAATGTACACAAAAGTCATGATCCCCCAAGTGAAAACGGATAATTTCTTTTAAAATCATACTATTGATAAGGTGAGAAACTCAAATCTAAAATTTTATCAAAAATAAAATTCAAATCGACCTTAAAATTATCAAAGTAGGATTTCCAATTTTCATGCTCATACGTAGTTAGCATAATTGACAAAAGTAAATTCGTGTCAAAATTGGTTTACTCATAATATTACGGCATTAAGTTCCAAAAGTTAACATTACTCAATCAATAATCGATCTTTAAGCCAACCATTTACAATTTCTTATGTCTGTGGTTTCAAATATTAGCTTTGTGAAGCAAAATCAAACATAATGAGTATTAGGGGTGTGCATTCATTTTTTCGGTTTAGTTTTGTACTATTTGGTTTGAGTTTTTTGGTTTTTGGTTTTGAAGAAGTATAATCCAATACGAACCAAAATTTAATTTGGTTCGGTTTGGTTTTTCTCTTTTCGGTTTATTTTTTCTCGATTTGGTTATTTTTTTATGCAATAATTAGAAACATAATCAGAATTATATTTTCAATTTGAAAATATAATTTACCTTCTAATATTGAATCTCTTAAATATACCTTCTAATATAAATCACAAGTAAAACACAATAATTAAGAGTATATCAATTACAGATATCCAAACATAAAATATAAATTAAATTAAAATTCAGTTTGCTTTGGTTTGGTTTTTCGATTTAATCACAATAGTGCACACCTCTAATGGGTATTCTCGAAAAATGAATAAAATAATTATAGAATTTGTATCCATTATTTATACGAGAAGAACACTATTTTTTCGACACTAAAGGTCTTCTCCAGACCTGATTCTTCTTTGCACCAGCTCTATTTTTTTAAAAGTAAAATGCATTTGATTGCCTCATTCAACCTGGATATGGACCATTCATTTTCCTTGGAGTCCTAGTGTCACGACCCAAAGTATATCCTAGATGTGACATAGCGTATAGGAATCAGAGAGGCCCTATACAAGCCACTTAGCATGCATAAACAAGATAATAGAATTAAAGAGTTTAAAAAGGCAGTTTATATCATAAAGAGTTTGTCAAAAAAAAGTGAAGTGGAAGTCTACATAGTCTCAAAGCCAACTATTACATCAAGAGTGATTGGGACGTAACTCATGCATCACATACAATATCTGAAAAGTAAAGGTGAAAAGATGATATACCGTGAGTTTACGGTATTTTTAATACATTTCACTTAAGAGTTGTGTGTGTCTAGGGCCTGTTTGTATTGGTTTTTATGAGTTTTTATCATGTTTTGCAGGAAAGATGTTTAGGCGCGGAAGTACAAAGACAACTGAAAGAAATGCAGAAAAGTGCATCCACGGAGGTGATCTACGGACCATAGGTCCATTGACGCTCCGTAAATCAGCAGGCAAGGAAAATCAGGGAAATCTAACCAAGTGTGGACCCACGGTGGCCATTGACGGTCCGTAGATTAATCTACGGACCATACTGTTGATCCGTAGAATGATACTATAAGGGCTCCAGTACCTAATTTTTGAAGATTCTAAGTGTGGAGCTACGGAGAGGGATTGATGGACCGTAGATTGATCTACGGTCCGAATTGGTGTCTCATCGTTTGCGTCAGAGAAGCTGATTTTTGGAAGCTGAAATATTTTCTAAGTCCTGGTTGACGGAAGGGACTCACGGACCGTAGATACATTGACGGTTCGTGAGTCAGTCTCGTGGAAAGAAGACGCGTGCCTGAACAAACTTTCCTTATTTTGTTTTCCTTTTAATTTAGGACTTATTTTCTATAAATAGGGTATGTAAACCTCATTTTTGGGGGTTAGACTTTATTAATTTTTATTCTAGTTTTTGGCTTGGGAGATTAACTTGCAACTTTAGCAATTCTTGATTTCCTAAGTTGGTTTTGAAGGTATTGGTTTTGAAATTCAAGTTGAAATTTTGGATTTGTTATTCTCAATTACGTAAGTTTATAATTCTTTCATCTAAAACAATGAATTGTGTTCATATGATTATAGGTAACTAAACTCCTTAACTAGGGTTATGGGAACCATGAGTGATTAGCAAAGTATGAATAGTAAATAAGCAAATCTAGAATAGTGTTTTGCATGCATTAATAATTCTTTTGTTTAGAAGTCTTTTGACTAAACGAATATAATTGTTGGTTAAAATTAAGTCTAAACCATTTTCCTCGTGGGATCGACCCCAACCTACAAGTTGGGTTCTTTACTTGATAACGATCGCTTATGCTTCTTTAGGGAGGTGTAATTTGAGCGTATCAAATTTTGGTGCCGCTGCCGGGGAAATTTGTCTTTTAGATTTATTTTAACTACATTATTGAACTTTAGTCAAATATGTCCTAATTTTACTTTTTCTTTTTGTTTTTGTCTCTCTCAGGTTCTGACTCTAGTGTATGCCAAGTACACGGAGCCAGGGTGAACCACTTACTCCTTACGATCCAGAGTTGAACGAACTTTGTGAAGAATGAACAATCAAGGAGTTCAAGTTAATCCTATCGGAGGTAATTTAGGTGATGAAGTTTAGCTGCAACCTCCGAGGGTAGTTGGTGGGGAAAATCAGGTACCAGCTGAAAATCAATTGGGAGATGCATTGAGGGTGCAGCGTCCTCCAGGCCCACGACTGCATGACAACTATAGGGTAAACGTCAATATTGCTGACTCTGACGGACCTCTTGTCCTACCCCCTTTGCCTCCGAGACACACATTTGTAGTGACCAGTAGCTTGATGCAGATGCTTATAGCGAGGGGCTTGTTCTCGGGGTTACCATCGGAGGACCCACATGCTCACATAGCCAAGCTAAGGGTGGTTTGCAAGAGTTGTGTAGGTCAACCAGACTTGGATATTGTGTCATCGGATTGCGAGTGTTCCCTCTATCACTGACAGGCGATGCTGATGTATGGTTCACTGAGCTTCCTTATAATTCAATCTATACATGGGACCAACTGACGGATGTGTTCTTAGCAAGATATTATCCAGTGTCCAAGAAGCTAAATCACAAAGATAAGATCAACAATTTTGTGGCATTACTTGGAGAGTCTGTAAGTAGCTCTTGGGACAGATTCACTACGTTCATAAGAGGTGTTCTGAATCACCGTATTGATGATGAGTTGCTGAAGGAATATTTCTATCGAGGTCAGGATGACAACAATAAAGCAGTGCTTGATACTATTGTTGGAGGTTCATATGGTGAGTGCACATACACACAGATTGCAGAAAAACTGGAGAAGATCTCTCGCAATAATAAAGAATGGAGCACTAGGAGGTCGGATACTGGGAGAAACATATTTGCCATTCATGCTACAAACAACAGTCGGCAAATGAGATTTGTGAGGAGATGGCTCAGATGAGGACCGAGTTGGGGTTAGTATTGAAGCATGTGAGCAGAGGTGCGGAAAAAGTAAATATTGTGAACTACTTGACTAGAACTCCACCACCAGTTGAAGAGTGTTACTATGAAGATGATGCATATGCGGTGAATGATCAGACGGGGGGTTTACGACCAAACGCCCAAGGATCCAACACGGAAAATTGGCTCCAAAGTCAAGGAAACCAAGGTTGGAACTATGGCAATTACAACCGAGAGGGTCAATATGTCCGAGATGGGAACTTCAATCGTGACAATAACTATAACTGGAACAACTATGGCAACATAAATGATCGGGTTGGACTTGATGTTCCCCCTCAAAATTGGGAATCTGGTACTAGGGAAGCTGGAGGTAATATGGCGTGTATTGAAGATATGATACAGAAGATGATGAGAAGGTTTGATGCAACTGATGAGAATATGAAAGAGATGAGAAACGACTTGTCTGGTATTGGTCAAAAGGTTGATGCCCATGCAGTGTCAATAAAGCATCTAGAGCAGCAGATGACTCAGTTGTCTACTACAGTGAACCCACGTCAACCTGGCACTCTTCCTAGCAATACCATCCAGAATCCAAAGAATGATGGTCATTGTATGGCAGTTACTACTCGAGGGGGTAAGCAAACCATTGATATACCTATGCCCTTCTATGGTGGATGTTGAGCTTAGAAAAAAAGATGATGTGGTAGAGGTTAGAGAAGAGTCTGAGAATGCGACAAAGAAAGAAGCGGAGATATCTCAGAAAGTGGTCCCATACCTAGACCCCCACCACCTTTTCCACAGAGGTTAGTGAAGAAGACTGAAGATGGTAAATATCGCAGGTTTATTACTATGTTGAAGCAGCTTTCCATCAACATTCCGTTGATAGAAGCCTTGGAGCAAATGCCTGGGTATGCAAAGTTTATGAAAGATATGGTGACAAAGAAAAGGTCTGTGAGTTTTGAAGATCATGATAGATTGCAGCATTGTAGCGCTATTGCTATAAGGTCTCTTGTGCAGAAGAAGGAAGATCCTGGTGCTTTCACGATACCATGTACTATAGGGTTGTCACATTTTGCTAAGGCATTGTGTGATCTTGGTGCTATCATCAACCTCATGCCATTGTCTATTTATAAGAAGTTGGGTCTAGGGGATCCAAGGCCTACTACGATGCGGTTACTTATGGCCGATTGAACCATGAAAAGGCCCATTGGTGTACTCCATGATGTGTTAGTGAAAGTGGAGTAGTTCATCTTTCCGGTGGATTTTGTGATTCTTGACTGTGAGGTTGATTTTGAGGTTCACATCATCCTTGGGAGACCATTCCTTGCCACAGGGCGTGCGTTGGTTGATATGGAGAAGGGGCAGATGAAGTTCAGACTGAACAATGAAGAAGCAACTTTCAATATTTATAGGTCCATGAAGCAGAGTGGTGAGCTCCAAACGGTATCTGCTATAACTTACAGAGTTGAGAGTGGACCAGAAGTGCAAATTGAAGAGTGACTAGGTGTCGAGGCACTAGCGGCAGTTATGATGAATTTCGATAGTGATGGTATGAAAGAATATGATGAGTTGGTAGCTGCACTCGATAGGTGCGAATATCAGCCAAAACCAAGGAAGTATGAGTTAGACATGAAAAATCGTGAGTCCCCACCCGCGAGACCATCTATTGTAGAGGCACCAAAATTGGAGCTTAAGGCTCTACCACCGCATTTGAGGTATGTATTCTTGGCTAGAGATAATACTTTGCCGGTCATCATTGCGGCAAATTTAAATGCGAGACAAGTAGAGTGCTTGGTGACTATGTTAAAGAGGTTTAAGTGAGCTATTGGGTGGACTATTGCAGATATTATTGGGATTCCTCCCAGTATTTGTTCTCACAAAATCCAACTCATGATAGATCACAAGCCCAGTGTTGAGCACCAGAGAAGGTTAAATCCACTTACGCAAGAGGTAGTTAAAAAGGATATCATCAAGTGGTTGGATGCCGGAGTTATTTATCCTATTGCAGATAGCAGTTGGGTGTGTCATGTACAGTGTGTGCCTAAGAAGGGTGATATTATTGTGGTTCCAAATGAGAGAAACAAGATTGTTCCAATGCGGCACGTGACCGGATGGAGAGTCTGCATGGATTATTGGAAGTTGAATGCGTGGACAGAGAAGGACCACTTTCATATGCCATTCATGGACCAGATGTTGGATAGACTTGCAGGCAAGGATTGGTATTGTTTTCTTGATGGGTATTTGGGCTACAATCAAATTTCCATAGCTCCTGAAAACCAAGAGAAGACCACCTTCACATGACCTTATGGGAATTTTGCTTTCAAACGGATCCCATTTGGGTTGTGCAATGCTCCAGCGACCTTCCAGCGCTGTACGATGTCGATATTTTCTGATATGGTGGAGGACACTATTGAAGTATTCATGGATAATTTCTCTGTGGTAGGTGACTCTTTTGATCGATGTCTGGATCATCTGGCTGAGGTGCTTAAAAGGTGTGAAGACTGCAATCTAGTGCTAAATTGGGAGAAGTGCCACTTGATGGTAAAAGAAGGGATAGTTCTGGGTCATCAGATTTCTGAGAAGGGCATTGAGGTTGATAGAGCAAAAGTAGAAGTAATAGAAAAGCTTACACCACCTATCTCTGTAAAAGGTGTTAGAAGTTTTCTTGGGCATGCAGGTTTCTATAAAAGGTTCATCAAGGACTTCTCTAAAATTGCACATCCATTGTGCAAACTGCTCGAAAAGGAGTATAAGTTTGATTTTGATGATGTTTGTCTGAGAGCATTTGGAGAGTTGAAGGAGAAGTTGGTTACTGCACCTATCATTATTTCATCGGATTGGGGACAACTGTTTGAGGTAATGTGCGATGCGAGTGGCGTGGCGCTTGGTGTAGTATTAGGACAGAGGAGAGAGAAAAATTTGCACCCTATTTATTATGCTAGCAAAACTCTAAATGTGGCCCAGAAGAATTATACTGTGACTGAACAAGAACTTCTTGCGATGATTTTCGCATTCAAGAAATTTCAATCCTACTTGCGTAGTACTAAGGTCATAGTGCATACTGAACATTCTGTATTGAGGTATTTGATGGCGAAGAATGATGCAAAACTGAGGTTGATCAGATGGGTATTGTTGCTGCAAGAGTTTGATTGTGGTAAAAGATAGAAAGGGACCGAAAATCAAGTTGTCGATCACATGTCCAGATTAGAGGAAGAGGCAATGCAAAAGCTTGGTTATAGGGCTGATATTAATGATGTTTTTCCAGATGAAAAGGTATTGGCTGCTTCTCATGATCTGATTCATTGGTTCGCAGACTTTGCTAATTATTTGGCAAGCGATATGGTTCCCCCGGATTTGTCTTTTCACCAAAGGAAAAATTGTATGTTTGATGTGAAGAAATTCTTTTGGGATGAGCCTTACTTGTATCGTAGTTGTGCTGACGGGATTATTCGTCGCTGCGTGCCCGAGGTTGAGATGTTGAATGTACTTCAAGCATGTCATTCATCGCCTGTTGGTGGGCATCATAGTGGTATTCGGACTGCACATAAGATTTTGCAGTGTGGGTATTAATGGACTACCATCCACCAAGATGTTCATGATTTCGCGAAGTCTTGTGATTGTTGCCAAAGAGAAGGAGGGATTACAAAAAGGCAAGACCTTCCAATGAATCCTATATTGGTGATAGAGTTGTTTGATGTATGGGGCATTGATTTTATGGGTCCATTTGTGAGTTCACATGGGATGAAGTATATTCTTGTTGCGGTTGATTATGTATCGAAGTGGATGGAAGCAGTTGCGCTCCCCAACAATGAAGGTAAAAGTGTCACCGCATTTTTGAAATAGAATATCTTCTCCAGATTTGGTACACCGAGGGCGATTATCAGTGATGGAGGTTCCCACTTTTGTAATAAGTTGTTCAAGGCGCTACTTGAGAAATATGGTGTCCGCCACAATGTAGCACTCCTTACCATCCATAGACAAGTGGGCCAGTTGAAGTGTCCGACAGAGAGATCAAACAGATTTTGGCAAAGACTGTGAATGCTAACAGAACGGATTGGTCAAGGAAGCTTGATGATGCTCTATGGTCCTATCGCACTGCATTCAAGACTCCCATAGGTATGTCTCCTTACCAACTTGTATATGGGAAGTCTTGCCATTTACCGGTAGAGCTAGAGCATAAGGCTTTGTGGGCGATGAAGAAGTTAAATTTGGATTGGGGTGCCGCTTCTAATCAAAGAATGAATGACTTGAATATGCTTGATGAGTTTCGCCTAAAAGCTTATGAAAGTTCAGCCTTGTACAAAGAGAAGATGAAGGGGTATCATGATCAAAGAATTAAAAAGCGAGAATTTGTTGTGGGTGATCTTGTGGTTCTATTCAACTCTAGGTTGCGCTTGTTTCCGGGCAAACTCAAATCCAAATGGACCGACCCATTTTTGCTCACAAAAGTGCTCCCCCATGGAGCGGTTGAGCTTGAGAACAGTGAAGGCACTAGATTCATGGTAAATGGACAAAGGATCAAGATCTATCTGGGAAATGCATAAAATGTACAAGAGGTTGTTTAGGCATATGTTCTTGATAAAGTCTGAGTAATCAAGAGGCCTGCGTCGTGCCGCGACATTAAATCAAGCGCTGCTTGGGAGGCAACCCAAGATGTACAATCTAGCCAACGATAGGTTTTTGTTTTCCATCTAGTAGTTTTCCTTGTTTAGTTGATTCTCTATATTAATTTAGATAGGTGTTTTAGTTTTGTATTAGTGTTGGCTAGAATTAGCATAGGGTCCGTGTCTAAAAAGTGTCCAGAAAATGTAAAAAGCAATATCCTAATGGTTGTTACATGTGCAGGCGCGCTATGACAAATCTGCAGAAAATGGTCTAGTGGTGCAGAGGTCTACGGACCCCATCGATGGTTCGTCAATCCATCCACGGACCGTGAATTATGTCCATATATCCCAGGTAAGTGTTTAAATTTTTTTAAGTACGGTCCCAACTGACGGACCGTCAAAAGACCTACAGATCGTCAGCGGGGTCTCGTAGGTCCTAACTCTAGATTGGACCGACCCGACCCGGACCCTTCTATTTAAAAATCTCACCTTTCAAATTCACTACCACTTCCCTCCATTTACTCCCAAACCATTTCTAAACTCCCCAAATCCCTCAAATCACTCCATAATCACTCTATCACTCCCCAATTAATCCTCCCTTTCTCTTCCCCAAAATCCTAAATTCCCTTTCCTCTCCAAAACTCCACTCATCCCCAAAACAACCACAAGGTCCGGTATACGGGTTCGGTGCAACTAGGCGATTTGTGTGGTATTGCAAAGCTTAGTTTCATCACACAATCACACCACTCCTCGTTGCTTGTAAGGTAATAGACTTTCTCCCTCACTTTGAATTTCGGTTCATAGATTGATTATAGAAAGTCGGGAGTTGGGTCCTGACCTTGGGTAAGTGTTCTTTAAATTGACTTGCAAACACCTTTGGGATGATGGATAGTGATTGTGTGTCATAATATTGTTTAAGATGTCTGTGATTACAATCTAAATGTATGTTTCGACCTAGGGTTCCAAAGTTCGTCTTAATGACTTGTTAAAATGATTAATTGGAATCCTAAGAATGACGAACTAGCATGATCAAATGTTACAAAGCATGGTTAGACTAGGATACTGTTGAAAATGGTCAAATATGTGGGCTTGCAATTTAAGCATGTCTGAAACATAGCACATATCCCATCCACGAGACCCCGTCTACGGACCGTAGATCAATCTACGGACCGTAGACTAGGTCCATGGTTAGATGCACTTGCAAATTTCAACAAGTGTGAAACCACAGAGGTGGACTACGGTCTGTGGTTTCCATCTGTGACTAATATGGATGGTCCTCTGATCCACGGAAGGGTTCCACGGACCGTAAATTATTCTACGGACCATAGGTCCCCACCGTGGATTACCACTGTAGCCACTGTCCGAAATCTTTTTGGGTCTTTGATGTTGTTCGTCTTTAGCTCTAAAATTATTTTGAGTGTGTTTTTAGTTAGTTTTGGTACTAATAAATCTTCCACATGTACAATGGCACCAAGAAGCTTGTCACCTATACAAAAAAAGGCAAGTCAAAATATGTTGCCCCTAGCTTCAGGTTAATCGACGAAGATGACGATGTGGCAACGGATCTGGCATACGTTACTCCCAACACAAGGACCTCTCCCACTGCACCCTGAGTCACCAGAGGCACCCCTCGGAAGGTGATTCCCGACGTAGTCACTGTCTCCCAGTCTGATAAGGAGCACACACTGATCGGGTCACCAATTGGGGCTGCTTCCAGTTCAGAGAATGGGTCTACTTCAGGATCTGAGACTGCCCATGCTTCGGGCTAAGAGTCTAGCCATGCTTCAGGCTCCGAATCTGCCCATGCTTCAGGGTCCATTGCTAAATCAGCCATAGGGTCCGGTGAAAATGAACAAGCAGCCTTGTCTGATGAGGCCACTAGCTCGGAGTCGGTACCAGCACCACGAAATGACGACCCTACTCCAGTGGCTGGCGAGCCAAATAGATGGTGTGTTGAGGGCCAATGGCAAATTTATCGGGATGCCAAGATGAAAACTGACAAAGAGAAGATAGCCCAACTTATTACAGAGGATGGCAGAGTCCTCACGGGGAGCTTGCACACTGTCCCCGACATCCACCGACTTTTTAAACTTCACAAGTGTGACTGGATGGCTCGTGATCTAGGGACTTATAGTGAGGAGATTGTGCAGGAGTTCTACGCCTCCTATGCTACCACTCTCCGAGGTTCGATCTCCAAGCAATCCAAGCCCACAACCCAGGACCCTCTCACTTCCACTATGGTCCGAGGTTGTCCGGTGAACATATTGCATGCCACAATCAGCCAATTTCTCTATGTTCCTACAACCGGTCACTCTTGGCCACTGAACACAACAGAGTTTGATTACTAATGGGACATTGTGAGGGCGGCGCTTTCCAGAGAATGTTGAGCAGCGGGAGGATGTTACACTATGGTTGGCTAAACATATTGCTACAGATGGCGAGCGTGCGGAGTGGGTCACCGCACCATGTTTGGGTATCCGAAAGGCTACATTAAATTTTATGGCCAAGTTCTTCTGGTTGCTGGTGTAAAACAAGGTGTCTCCTACAAAAGCTGACAACCAACTCACATGGGACAGAGCCGTCATGGTTGCAGCATTAGTAGAAGGATTGGAGATTGACTTTTCCTGCATGCTGCTGGCAGAGATTCACGAGAGGGCATTCAAGACCTCCACTACTTACCCCTTTCCATGTTTGATTTTTCATTTGTGCATGGGACTCTGGAATGCCGATCTGGCACTGTGATAGGTTGATCCACCTTACTGGGACTTTGGATATAGGCCTCATTCGAGATGGGGAAAATGTGGTGGCACCTCGCAGAGAGCCCCAGGTTGAGGTACCTCCCTTGGGCGTAGATCTTGCAGACACGGTAGAGCAGGCACAGGGCGGTGACTCCATTATACCAGACCACACCGATACTGTCCCGGCCTCCTCTTCTCAGGCCGCTAGTAGGGCTCCTAGCTCATCCAGGTCCACACCACCGTCAGGGGATGATGTTGTCCCTTGGGTAGAGTACAGAAATTAGAGGCTCAGATGGCCACTCTTCTGCACCACATCCAGCCTTGGATGCAAAAGTCGAGTCCGAGGCCAGAATGGAGCGAAGGGTGGAAAGCATGATGGACCGGAAGGTCCAGGCCGTTAATAAGTGCCTCGATGCCTTTGATTTGAGAGTCCTCGAGCGACCTGTCCCAACCACAGATCTATCCTCTTTTCGGACCGAGTTAGCCAGTCTTCGGGCCGACGTTGATGCCATTCTTGCCACCCCTGCAGTTGAGCCTCAGGCTGCACCTACTTCATTTACTGATGATACAGTGTTGGATGCTTTATTCAGTGGGACCACCGAGGAGAAACCCGAGCCTACACGTACCCAAGGTAAGAGGCACCGTTCTAGCCGCACTGAGGAGGAAAAAGCCCAAAAGAGACAGTGTAGGCAGAAGAAGGAGGCTAGGAAGGCTTTAATTTTAGATGAAGAGTTGCGTCAACATAGGGTGCGTGAGAGTGTTACAGGGGTATCGAGTTCTTCCCCAGTTGTAGAGGTCCTGCCTGTTGTGAGGGACGATGTGAGCACCACTGATGGTGCGGTTAGAGTGAACGCGAGCACTATTGATGGTGTTATGATGGATGATATAGGCACTACTGAGGGTGACCCAACTATTGTTCCAGCGAGCTCCGGGAAACCGGACTCACCCGCTTGTTGATGAGTCTTCGGCGCTATGCGCCACAGGTTTGCACCACCCAATCCATTATCTTTTACTTATTTTTTATGCATTGGGGACAATCACATCTATTTCTTTTGTTGGGGGTGGGGTAAATGGATTATGAGTGATAGGGTGAAGTCTGAGTAACTCAACTCATAAATCCTCTCTTGGGGTTTTCTTGCCTGTGTTCTTTTTCCCCAAGAGACTATTTAATTTATGTTGAACCGGCATGTGTTAGGATCGTATGTGTAGAAGCAAAAGGATTAAGAATGATGGCTTATGAAAATGATACCAGTCCAAATTTTGTGATGTGTGCTAGAATTTGTAGGTTAAGATAAGTTGGATGTGTTGGCTCTGAGTATGACATGATAATGAATCAACTTGATGGCATGACTTAATCTAAAACTTGAACTGGGTAATCTGATAATCTGGTAATGAAACTATGTGCCAAGAGTGTGTGAGAATAGTTGATTGTTCAAACAGTTTTGTGCCAATCTAGAACTTGCCAGTTTAGTCCTGTTAAGACAATCTACTCTAGAGGCTAGGAAGTGATCATAGGCCTTTGTTCGGATACGTCCACAAATTGCCTAAAAGAAGGATCCAACCAAATGAAATAAATGCTCCCTTTGATGCAAATGCTTTGACCCTAAATTAGACCATTTCTTTCTAAACACCGAACTATCCTTCCCATAATCTACTATGTTGGCCCCGTTCCCTCCTTGGACATGTGCACCTCGACTTAGTCCAAAAGCCTAAGTTGATGGTGGCTAATGTGAAAAGTAACTTCAATCTTGGTCCTGACCCGACATCGGGTATTGTGCACTTCAACCAATGGAAAATCCATAAGTTGAGGGTGGCTATGAAAGAGGAAACCGAAAGAAAAATGGATATGAAGAGTTTGATGTTCAAAAAGAGGGAAAAAAAAAGAGGAAAGGATGTGACTTGTTGAAATCTAAAGAAAAGAATAAAACGCAAGAAAAAGACGAAAGTGAAAAATAAAAGATCTACAAAGTCTAAAGTCACATCCATGGTTGAAGAAAATCAAGGGAAAGAAGGTAAAGTTGTAGGATGTCAAAAATAGGGCAAAAAGAGGTTGAAAGCCTAGTGTAATGTCAAGGAGGTCATAACTCACTAAGAAGTACCTAAATGTACCACATTTGACCCTGAGCCTACCTTACAAGCCAATAAAGTCCTATAGAGATCCTAGAATCTAGTTTGGAGAGTCTAAGCAGTGAAAATAAGGGCAAGCTTATGGTATTGAGCACTTATTGTACTTGAAGTTACTTGAATGTGAGTGTTGAATGAATCCTTGTACCTAAATTCATATTCAGTGTGTGAAAAAGGGATTTCGTTTGAAGTAAGGGCACTAGTTACATTGTCAGAAAGTTAGTACCTTGGTGATAGTGAAACAGTGTATATTGTGTGTTGGTTGGTCGATCTTTGTCATAATTTGATCCGCATGAATTAGCTTGTCGAGTCTAAGAGAACATATTTTGCACCCGAAAAGAGAGTTGGAGTAAAGAGCCATGTGATTGCTTGTGCTTGAATTGCTTGTTTCTATACAAGTGTCGTTTAGAGTTTTAATGTGTTGCTTGAGGACAAACAACGAATTTAAGTTGAGGGTGTTGATATACCGTGAGTTTACAGTATTTTTAATAAATTTCACTTACGAGTTGTGTGTGTCTAGGGCCTGTTTGTATTGGTTTTTATGTGTTTTTATCATGTTTTGCAGGAAAGATGTTTAGGCGCGGAAGTACAGAGACAGCTGAAGGAAATGCAGAAAAGGGAATTTACGGAGGTGATCTACGGACCGTAGGTCCATTGACACTCCGTAGATGGTGACCGTAGATCACCAGGCAAGGCAAATCAGGGAAATCTGACCAAGTATGGACCCATGGTGGCCATTGACGGTCTGTAGATTGATCTACAAACCGTACTGTTGATCCGTAGAATGATACTGCGAGGGTTCCAGTACCTGATTTTTGAAGATTCTAAGTGTGGAGCAACGGAGAGGGATTGACAGATCGTAGATCGATCTACGGTCCGTACTGGTGTCTCATCGTTTGCGTCAGAGAAGCTGATTTTTGGAAGCTGAAATATTTTCTAAGTCCTGGATGACGAAAGGGACTCACGGACCGTAGATACATTGGCGGTCCGTGAGTCAGTCTTGTGGAATGAAGATGCGTGCCTGAACAAACTTTCTTTATTTTGTTTTCCTTTTAATTTAGGACTTGTTTTCTATAAATAGGGTATGTAAACCTCGTTTTTGGAGGTTAGACTTTATTATTTTTTATTTTAGTTTTTGGCTTGGGAGATTAACTTGCAACTTCAGCAATTCTTGATTTCCTAAGTTGGTTTTGAAGGTTTTGGTTTTGAAATTTGGGGTTTGTTATTCTCAAACGTAAGTTCATAATTCTTTCATCTAAAACAATGAATTGTGTTCATATGATTATGGGTAACTAAACTCCACAACTAGGGTTGTGGGAACCATGAGTGATTAACAAAATATGAATAGTAAATAAGTAATTCTTGAATAGTGTTTTGCATGCATTGATAATTCTTTCGTTTAGAAGTCTTTTTAGCGGTTGCAAACGTTAAACTCGCCTTGTTGCTACTTGTCGGACCATGGAGGTAGTTAATAAGAAAAGAATTATCAACATATATTTAGTGTGATACTATCTAATAGTCTAGTGTCGATTGGTGCAAAGTAATAACTAAGCCAAACATCGATGTGATGTCTAATATGAGGTAAAGGTAAGGGTTAGTAAATTATACACACGTAGCCGGACCAAGGTGCGGGGT
>JAJOOS010079927.1:0-78273 GCA_029582725.1 Solanum chiquidenum | reverse complement strand
AGATTTTTAATTTTGAGTATTATCGATATAAATTTTTAATATTTAAATTTAGATATAATTTATCTTTTCACAATTAGAAATTATAAACTATAATAGATAATCTACACTTTACTCCACTTTTGTACTTTTTTTATTTTATTTTATCATTAAGAAATAAGAAATGAAAATAAATAAACAAAAAAGAATAAGTAAAAAGGAGGAAATTTTGAAATTGAAAAAGAGATATTTTTTTTTTACTACTACCGTCATATTTTTAATTTTTTGTTTAGATCTTAAAAATTTTCAAGTGAGAAGAGTGGGTGAGATTTATGTTTTCTTTGGTGAATTTTGTGGTTCCTTTTCTATGTTTAACTATAAATCATCAATAATTAATTTCATTCATCATTTTCAATGTATTGAAAACATAATTGAAGAATACATTCAATATTTAAGTTAAAGGGCAAAAATGTCCAAAAAAAAACTAGTTTATAGTGTGAACATATCCTTTTACCATTCTGGCAAAATTATGGCCAAACTTTTCTGGCCAAAAGGATTTTTCCTATAATAAAATATTTTAAAAAAATTAAAATCGCTAAAAATTCACACTTTAAATTCTGAATCCGCCCTTTTCCAATCTTTGTACCTTTTTCATATTTCTTTTTCCTCTCAAAAATGTTGGAATTCACAAATAGATATGACCTTAATTACTTTTTGAAAAGTAAACATAGCATTTGATCAATTTTTAAAATTAAATTCTCATCATTATCCCATATCATGGGGTATCTAAATCTTTCCATATATATGGAGTGAGATTATTTCTCCTAATAAAATACCCCAGTCATTATTGCCTATTCCATTGTGTGTCAATCAAACATGAATTGTCATGTTAAAAAAATTGAACTTGAAAGTTGCTAGATAATTACATGTGGCATGCAAGAATAAAATTTGAATCAAGAGTATCCTATAAAGTATACACAACTTTGATTTTCTATTTTTATGATGGATTACATATTGCCAACTTTGGACTATAAAATAAGTACAAATTTTTAGAATATGCAACTTTGATGCCAAATAGATCTTAGCCACCACAACCACCAAGTAATATAATAAATAATGGCATAAAGTTTTAGTGCCTTTTCTTTAAGGAACACAAACCCTTAGTGGCACTATGTTTGATAGTGTGATGAATTTATTTTGTTATTATAATTTTATAGGTATAACATGTTAGTATTTGTTCCATAAATAAATAAAAGATTATTGTCTCTGATAACTTAAATTTTAGATGAGATGTTTGTAATTTAATATGAAATTCAGAGTACGTCTTATGGTTCCAGTCTCATCGATAATTATTATAGATTAAAATTGGACACGTACGATTATACTTAGGAAAACAAATGAAATTTTATTTTGTATATTTGGTAGATAACATTTCCATATATATATATATATATATATATATACCCTGAAATAGATTTATTCGTTGGAACAAACTATGTATAAATTAGGAGGCTATTTTGTGAATACAAATAAGGTTTTTTCCCGGCTGATTATATCATAATGGTACAAGTGTTTTTGAAAAAAAAACCTTGTATAAACGTAATCCAAAATGAATAATATCACACTATATTAAGCACATTTTTACCAGCATTGTATTCCATCAACTAGTGCTAAGAGATTTTTTATTTTTTATTTAAAAGGCACTCGTCTTAATCTGTTTGAATGGGCTTATTGTTTTTAACTTATAAGTTAAAAGCCATAAATTATAATTTTTAACTAATAACTTTTGGTTTATTTTTATCTTTTTAACTTGAAATCGAGTGTAACACTTTTTAAAATTATCTGAACACTCCATAAATGTTTAAAACCACGTAAAATTAAGTCAATCCAAACAAGCTCTTAATAAGCTAAATGTTTTCTTTTAGTTCTAAAATATATTTATATTTTTTCTTAGAAATTCTACCAAAATAAAATACCAATATTATTAATGTTTCCCAAGAGAGTGGATCATGCCAATACTCTTTTGTTGCAATAAATTAAGTAATAATGGGATGATATGTGAGTGTCTTGTAAGAAAGCACTCACAATTGCAACCACACAATTCCTTAAAATAGATATTGTCATGTATGAAGGTGGAATTCCCACCACTTTAATTGGTTGCTTACATGTGGGAAGCAATGTAACTTGGTGCTTGCATGAGTTAAACTCTAGCTAGTTTACTATAAAAATCGTGATAAAGTGATAAATACTTTTTTTGAAAATCCTAAATCATTCATTAGAGATCTTAAATATGAAGTTGTTTATGTTAGAGAGTGTTTTATCTGTATATGATATTTTACGATGTAAATCCACATTCAGCAGGATCATAATACAAGTATTGAACACCAAGTAATAAAAAAACTTTCATTTCTAGTCTTTTCTTAATTTGAAAGTAAGTTCAGAATCCATAAACTTCCGACCTAGCTCTACTTCTAAACTTAAATAATTGTCATCATTTTTTATTTTTTTTTAAACTTCCATTTCTTTGTCTTTTCATTCGTAGGCTAAAAAAAGACATCAAAAGTTATGAAACTTGTCTATAGATAGTGAAAGTTAAAAGTTACTAAAACAAGAACAAAATATTAAAGTGTTGTAATGGGAAACAGTTGTTTGCATGTCTAAAAGGTTGACTTGTTGATTTTGTCAGTTGTCACCTATCCTATCCCACCTTGCCACAAAGTCACTTGACGATAAAAAGAGAAATTTCGAATAACTTTTTTTTATATTCTTAGATACTTCAACGAGACACTTGAAGCTCTACTCTTCGCTTTGCCCTGTGTTGTCTTCCTCTAGTGGCTCACATGACCCAATAACCAATAAGTCGAAAAAGGCTGCAGTTATTTGTCTTTTTCGTTATTATCAAAGAAAAGACTATCATATATCTTATATTTTTACTCGCAATAGTTATGATCTTTGAAAGAATCGATGATATCGTCAAAAATAAACTATTTTTACATCTAAGAACTTCTTAAATATTGCCTACTCTTTTTCTCCCACAAAATAATGAGATGTTTGTTTACCCCTCATGTATGTCGAGAAAATAATAATAATCTCTTATATTTAAGAATGATTCTTGAACATGATAGAAAATCAAATATCTATATCAATAAATTTTGAATATCGAATTAAAAAAAATCACTTGTCACATGACCATGTAGATGCAATATATATATATATATATACATACTTGGGCCCACTAAATAATTAAGGTATTTCTATGTCTACAATATCATGGGAATATTAATCCACCTTTTTATATGTATATATATACTTGGCATACTTCTCCATAACACAACCAGCAAAACCCAACAAAGTTCCTTTTTCCCCCTCACACACAAATTATTAGAACCAAAAATATGATGAAGCAAAATGTATATTTTCTGCTACTTCTTCTTGTTTCCATGATCATATTTTCACAAGCATCTAGTCGTGTTTTAGCAAACAATCTGCAAGGTAATTATATGAATAATTTTCATAATTATATGTTTTTTGTCTATCTAATTAAGTTCCTATTTTTAGAGTTATTCGATATTTGTGTTGATGAGCATATAGCATGTACTAGATGAATTAAGGATCGTTTGGTTGTTGGTTTTATTTGAAGGTGAGTTATGCAAGTACTAAATTCTGCATAAGTAATACCATGTTTGGTAGCTGGTTAGGAGGTGAATTGTAAATGTATAAAATTATTATGGTGTTTGGTTTGTAATTTAGAAATCTGCATAACTAATATATACATGTATAAGTTATGACAGAATCTATGTATTTATGCATGCAGGATAAAAGGTAGAATAATTAATATATGTATAACTAATACCTGCATAAAATGATACAAAACATCTCTTATAACTATTCCCTACTTTATGAATATCTGCATAACTCTAATCCAGCTATCAAAAAGTTGGTTTTCCATGATATAATTATCGTTGAAGTTTTATTACCTAGCTAGTGTATATATTGTGAAATTCCAAGCAATAGCTTTTCTTTTTAAAAACAAATAACACATGATAGTCCGAAAAGTGGTCAGTGAACATTATTTCTAAGATGGATTAATTGACGAAGTCCACACAAGTTGACTTAAACGCCACCACAAAGAAAATAGTTTAAGTTAAATGCATGCATTCTCATGTTAATAATTTTTACACTATGATCAAACCATTTAAAGTGTATATCTATATACAAGTTTGAGAAATTTGTATTCTTGAGAATAAGATAAATTATCTACTACATTAGTAAGTGACAAGGGTTTATCAGAAAATAATCTCTCTATCCTATAAAAGTAGGAATAAAATCGACGTATATTCTATCCTCTTTAGCTGTTATATCTGCTAGTAGTAAGGATGAATTAGATTGCATGTATAAATTACAAGTTTCTTGTAACTTAAACTTATAACTAAAGAAATTATACCAACATGGGTTGTGGTGCATTGGTGGGAGTGTTTCATCCTTAATCAGAGGTTTCGGGATCGAGCCTGGGTATGGAGAAAATCTTGTTGGGAGCGTCACCCCCGAATGGGCCTGTAGAGCGCGATCAAAATTTAGTCGGAGCTCCAATGTGTGCTCCGGACACCGGGTGAAATAAAAAAAAATAACTAAAGAAATTATATTATATTGTACTTAGGGAAAAGGCTCATTTATGTCATCCGTTAAAAGTTTGGCTCATCTATGCCATTACCGTTCAAGAAAAGGCTCATTCATGCCATTATTTTTTAACGGTGGTTTTGCAAAACCATTTTTTACACTTGGCCAATTATAATTCGGCCATGTCATTAATATTTTTATAATAAAAAAATAAAATTAAAATGTTTGATAAAAAAATTGATTTAATATTATAAAAAAATAATGACGTGGCCGAATAATAATTGGCCACGTGTAGAAAATGGTTTTGCAAAACCACCGTTAAAATGTTTGTTCAGAATTTTAATTTTTTATTATAAAAAAAATAATGATGTGGCCGAATTATAATTGGCCACGTGTAAAAAATGGTTTTACAAAACCACCGTTAAAAAATAATGGCATGAATGGGCCTTTTCTTAAACAGTAATGGCATAGATGAGCCAAACTTTTAACGGATGACATAAATGAGCCTTTTCTGAAAGTTCGATGGCATATTTGAGCCTTTTCCCTTGTACTTATAAAGCTTGGTTGATGAGTAAATTAAACAAAAGTTTTGAATGGATTGCAGTGGAAGAGGAAGCAAAGCTACCTAAAAGAGCCAATGATGGAGACTCAATTGACAAGATGGGAACTATTAATTTAAATGTAATTTTCTAGCCTTTTTCTTCTTCTAATTATTTCAACTTTCATACTTTTTAGTATATATATATATATTTATTTATTTATTTATTTATATTTATTGTGTTACTTTTTGCAATTTTGTGTAGAGATTGATGGGACTAGAGGAATATTCATGTGAGGATGAAAATGATCAAGAATGTATTAAGAGAAGAGTTCTTGAAGAAGCTCACTTGGACTACATCTACACTCAACACCATAATCACCCTTAATTATTAGAGATTATTACTTATATATATATATATATGTATTAAGAGAAGAGTTCTTGAAGAAGCTCACTTGGACTACATCTACACTCAACACCATAATCACCCTTAATTATTAGAGATTATTACTTATATATATATATATATATATATATATATATAGTTTAAGGATTAATTAATAACAAGGCAGCTTTCAAGCGACACGGATTCGAGCTGTGGAAGGAACCATTAATAGTTATATTGTATTATGATATAGATTTGTCTACATTACATGAGGCCCTTCCCTGAATCATGTATAAATATCAATTGCTTTGTTTACTAGACAACCCTTTTAAGAATTAATTAATATGTAGCCTTTTTAATTAATATCACACAATAATGTTTCTGCTTTTTTTCTTCTTCTTTCTAGCGTATTTGTTCTCTAAGAATTATTTTCCACAAAGAGAAAGGGCTAATTGGGCATATGCAATTTCGTTTATTTAGGGATTTTTCGCAAATAGCCACTATAATAAACTTAATTATGTTTCATAGCTATAGTTTGTATATTTATGAGATGTAGCTATAGTTTGTATATTTATGAGATGTAGCTATAGTTTAAGCTGCCTCATTTGTATAATTTGCGGATACGTTTGTATAATTGAGCTAATTTTTTTGTATAAAGTCGAAATAACGAATTTATACAAACACAAACATCTTAACTTTAAAAAGTTATACAAATTATATTATACAAAATTACATTATACAAAAGTTATACAAGTTATATTATATGAATTTCGAATTATACAAACGTGTGAATTATACAAACTCAAAAACCCAATCCACGTAATTATCACTGAATATTGATCGCAAATAGTAATTAACTAAAACTATAGCTATAACGACTAATTAAGTAGTATATGTTTGCTACCATGTAATTTCCTTAACTTAGTATATAGAATATAGGACTACTTGATTCATATGTAGCCCATGGTTGTTGCCTATAGGGATTATGTTTAGCATATATTTGTTTCATTTTATGTGATATGGTTATTACTTAAAAATTTAAAGGAATTTAATTTTCATTTTACAATAACTTTGAAAGAAATTAAGTAATTAATTATTTGTCACAATTCATCAAGTTCAAAATATAAAGCTATTTTAAATAATTACAAAATATAATTATAGTTTACATTTTTATAATAAATATACGTTAATACATGTATTTTAAAATTGTAGACAACTTTTGTATACACGCACATATTGTAAGTACGCTAGCAGTGTATATACATTTGTATATTTAATGTATCCATGTGTATATATTGATATTGTATGCATGTTCATATGGTGTATATGCTATAATTTGACCCAAAAAATACTACTACATTTTGGGGAAAAAATTATGATTAGTTTTTGCAACTAAAAAAAAATAATCTTGCTTATTTATGAAATTTCCTCCTTGCTATATTCTTGTTTTCCAATGGGCCGGGAGTGCATGTTGATTGACTAATCGGCTTATCAAGCTAGAAAAATAATGTCTTGTTTGTGTAAAAATTGAGTGGGCCGGGCTTGCTACTTTTGGAACGGATTCAAAGTTTAGCCATCGTTTAAAATGCAAAAATAAAAGGAGAAACTACATAAATAGGTCATAAAATTCAAAATAATTACATGTTCATACTCTAATGCAAAGTAATTCAAGAAATTTCATTCTCTCAATTTTTTTTTACAGTTTATACCCCAATTCATTAAGATTGATAATTTCCGCTTAACTGATACTGAATCAATATCATATATTGTATTGATATCATTAAAGCTGATAATTTCGCTTAACTGATACTAAATCAGTACATATATCTGTATTAGTATCATTAAAAAAATTTATTCAGAAATTACTTATTAGTCAATAATAAAATTACCCAACCAAACTAATTAATGTGCACATGTATTCTATATAAAACCCCACACTTAATCACTCAAAATTTAAAATGCAAGTAACTTTATGAATTGCATTTATTAATCAAGAGATAACTAATTAATGTGCACATGTATTCTATATAAAACCCCACACTTAATCACTCAAAATTTAAAATGCAAGTAACTTTATGAATTGCATTTATTAATCAAGATTCAACAAAAAGGCAGATTTTGAGATGGTGTTTGGATTGACTTAAAAGTAGGTTAAATCTACTTTTAAGTCAGTTTTTTCCTTTAAAATATTTGGCATATATAAAAATAACTTAAAATAAGTTTTTAAAAAAAGGACTTAAAATAAGATAGGATGTGTTTGACAAAGTAAAAAATGACTTAAAACAAGTTAAAAATAAAAAATAGGTCTCTACCTACTTTTTATTTTTTCACTTAAAAGTCATTTTTAATTATTACTTTTAAGCCAATCCAAACAGGCTCTCAAATCTTAACTCTACATGTTTTAATTATTATTTTGTATTTTACCTAGAAATTTTTTTTGTGTGTCTTTTATTTTCCAATCTAATTAATAAAAAGAGAGACCTCTGAATTTGATGCAAATTATTAGTTTCGTCCCTGAACTATTGATAGTCTTAAAAATATCTCTCTACTTGATTAACTAAACTTAGATGCACTCTCGATAAGCAACATGACATAGCAAGTGGTCTTAAACCTAGTAAAATGATGAAACTCTTAATAAAAAGCCAAAAGACGTGTTGAAAACACCCCTAAACTTGACAAAAATTTAGGGGTGTATTTCACTCATGTTGCCAGATCGAAAGTGTATTTAAGTTTAATTAGTCAAGTAAAAGACTATTTTTAAGACTGTCATTAGTTTAGAAATGAAACTAATAATTTAAGTTTAAAGTGTTTTCAACCCTTTGTAAAAATGATACTTCATATATATAGGCTAAACTTTAACACTCTGTTTGGATCATTGTTACCCATTGTTTCATAATGTATTGTACTCTATTGTACTGTACTGTATGGTAGATACAATGTTTGGCTAGACTGTATTGTTTGTTGTTGTTTAATAACATTTTAGTTGTTTGGTTTGATTGTATAGTACTGTATTGTAATTTATAAATTTACTAAAATATCCTTAAGTATTCTAGGGTAGGAGGCTTGACTATAATTAAATAATATAAAGGGTAAAATAGTATTTTGAAATATTATGTAAAGATATAATTAAAAAAAGAAATTAAGTAACAATGGGAACACACCAAATCGGTTGTTTCATAAAATAGGAGTTTTCATTGTTACGTAACAACGAAATTTAACAATACAATACAATACAATACATTTTAAGTAACAATCAAAACAAATGTCATAGGTAGTAACGATACAATACAATACAATGGGTAACAATTATCCAATCAGAGTGTAAATATGGTCCAAGAAAAATGGCTTTGCCCATCAATTTTGGCCTGCAGCCCTGGTTGTACAATACATAATCCTATAGGTACAACCATTTCTTGCATATATATAAACTATCGGAAGCAAAAAAAATTCTCACACCTTATCTTCAGTCTTACTACTGTCTACTCTCTACTCTCCAATGGCGGACCCAAAAGAAGTTAACTCAAACAGTTCAGAAAATGTGCTCAACCCAGAAGAGGAATCCGACAAAGAAGAAGAGGAAGACGAAGAAGAAGAAGAAGAAATTGAAGAAGAACCTTCTTCGCCTTCTGAATCGGACGAGTCGTCCGATTCTGAGTCGGAAAGCGAAGAGGGTTTCCGACCAATTACTCGTCCAGGTGAACCGGACATAGATGATGAAGAAAATGTTACTCCAGAAGCAAATGTGAAGCGTTTTATGAGAATCCTCAATTCGAAAAGCAGGAAGAGGGAATTAGATGAGGAAGAAAAAGGGTATACTTATCATGAAGACTTGTTTGATTTTCCTTATGACCCGGAAAATTGGAGGGAAGAGGATTTGAAAGAGCTTTGGGGAGATGCTCCGATTGAGATGACGAAACCTGGTTGGGACCCGAATTGGGTTGATGAAGAAGAAGATGATATTGTTGCAGAAGAAATTAAAGCGGGTCGAGACCCACCAATTGCCCCGTTTTATGTACCGTATAGGAAGCCGTATCCTGTGATACCGGATAATAATTATGATATTGGAAATCCCAAATCTGTGATTGAAGAGTTTGATAGGATTGAGGAGTTCTTGAAATGGGTTAGCTTCATTTTTGCTGATGGTAGCACGTAAGTCTTTTGCTCTGTGGTTTCGATTTTTTTTGCCTTTGCTTTATAGTTGAGGTAAAGATTGTTTTTTTCCTTACAAGAATGGTGAACTTTGAATATGAATATGATTGGTTATATGGTTTTAGCTGCTCCTTGAGTTGAGAGTGGTAAGGCTTGTGTAGACTCTATCCTCCCCAAAACACACTTATGGGATTACATTGGGTATGTTGTTGTATATGGTATTGGAGCTGAATAATGGATAGTCTGCTAATGTAGAGGAGTTCTTAAAATGGGTTAGTTACATTTTTGCTGGTGGTAGCTGGTGATCTTTTCAATTGTTTCACTTTTGCTTTATTGGTTTGTATTTGCTTTACAATTGAGGTAAAGATTGTTTTTTTTTTCCTCCAAGAATGGTGAACTTTGGATATGACTATAGTTGGCTGAATGGTTTTAGCTGTTAGTGTTACTGTTTATAATCATAGGCATTGAAGCTGAATAGTGAATTGTGTGCTTGTATTCATTGTGCTAATGTAGAGAAGTTCTTTAAATGGGTTAGCTACAGTTTTGCTGATGGTAGCTCGTGAGTCTTTTGATCTTTCTTTCCGATTTTTCTGCCTTTGCTTAATGGGTTTTGTATTTGCTTTACTAAAGATTGTTTTTTTCCCTACAAGAATGGTGAACTTTGGATATAAATATAATTGGCTATATGGTTTTAGATGTTAGTGTTACTTTCATAATTATAGGCATTGGAGCTGAATAGTGGATTATGTGCTTGTATTCTCTGTGCTAATGTGGAGGAGTCTTGAAATGGGTTATCTACATTTTTGCTGGTGGTAGCTCATGAGTCTTTTGCTTTATAATTGAGGTAAATATTGTTTTTTTCTCTTACAAGAATGGTGAACTTTGAATATGAATTTAATCGGCTATGTGGCTTTAGCTGCTCCTATAGTTGAGGGTCTATCCGAGACATCGTCTCTAGGTGGGATTATACTGGGTATGTTATTATTGTTGTATATGGTTTTGGCTGCTAGTGTTACTATTCATAATCATAGGCATTGCGGAGCTGAATAGTAGATTGTGCGCTTGTAATCTCTGTGTTAATGTGGAGGAGTTCTTTTCCCAAGCTAAAATTGGTTGTGTGCCATAGTTTTCAAGTGACATTGACTAACCGTGTTTCCTATATAGTTTAGGTTTAGTCATTTCCATACTCTAATGTAGTGTCTAGTTAATCGTCTTCCAATTTCACTCCACAAATTTGGTGAAAGTAAATCTTGAATAGAGAAATTGGATGTGAATGAGATGGAGGAGATTTTTCATAGTAAGCAGAGCTTGTAGTTGGAGTTTGGAGGTTTTTATTTCCTCAGCTAAAGAAACCTGAGTACTAATCCTAATATGTTAAAAATTCTCTGTTCCTATGATAATGGAAATGCTTATACTTTCTATCAAATGCTATGTGTAACTTGGAATAAAGAGGAAGGATTAGAGGAGTCTAAGTAAAAGTGGACACGTGTCATCCATTTCCCAAGTTTGGTAATGGAATAAATAGGAAATTGAAATAACAGCGGGGAAGCTGGGTACTTTTTGTTAAAGGTTGGTGTTTTCTTTTGGTGAAACTCTCATTTATAGGGTGTTAAAGATGTGAAGCTTTGGAATATGGTTTAAACTAGAATAGGTCTTCATAATGAAGCCTGACTCCTAAATGAACAATTGGAATATAACTTGGTGTCTAATTAAAAGAAGTAAATGATAAATTTGATTGAAACAGAAAAAACAACTTCTGATGGCTACTTGTAAGAAGTATCTTAAACTAGTAGAACACTTCTCATATCAAAGTAGGTGATTTCTGATTATTACTCCCTCCCGTCCAAAATAAGTGTTTTGTGATTTTGACCTTCCAACTTCACAATATTGAGAAACATGAAAGATGTCCTTTACTTTATTCTTTTGAAAGTAGATATCTCGTTGCATCTTTGTTAGGCCTTCAACTTTGCGTTTTATATGTACTACATGTTTACATTCCTCTTACATGCCTGCATTACCTTACTGATAGTTGGAATTGTTTGCCTATTCGTGTTGGCATCCTGTATAAACTAGGTTCTATTTTATTGCCATGATCGCAGTTTTACTTTGTGTTTGGGAATACAAGGTCTTTGTTAGGTTTTGCTTCCCGGTCTTGGGATCTCTTGTCAAATTAATGTTGTCTTATGTGTAACTACTCCAAACTCCAGTAAATATATGCTTTATTAATGTTAAGCAATGCTAATGTGACAATTAATTGCTACCATTTGTTCATGGTTTAGCTTTTCTTCCTTTTCCTTCTTGGTTTTAGATGATGTTATCAGTAAAAAGGATGAGCTTTTATGTTTGAAGGTATGAAGGCACTGTTTGGGATGACTTGGCACATGGAAAAGGTGTTTATGTCGCTGAGCAAGGGCTGGTCAGGTTTGTCAGTATTATTTTTACTAGTTGTCACTTTACCATTTGCTTGGTGTGTTTAATTTATATTACGTTGTTTGTCAGAATTTCTTTAACTTTACGTCTGCATGACATCATTTGTTATTTCTTTTTGCTTCTCACAGGTATGAAGGTGAATGGCTTCAAAACAACATGGAAGGTCATGGAGTTGTTGAGGTTGAGATACCCCACATAGAACCCATCCCAGGATCCAAGTATGTTTACGCTCCAAAATGTTGCCCATAGATATTTTTTCCTTGATGTTCTAGCTTTCGTATTAAGTAGTGTAATTGTTTCCCAGACTTGAAGCCAAGATGAGAGCTGAAGGCAAGATTATAAAGAGAGACTTCATGTCCCCAGAAGACAGAGAATGGCTAGAGAAGGATATTGAAGATACTGTGGAGCTAACAAGCGGAAGTTATGAAATTCCTTTCTATGAGAATGATGAATGGATCAGGCAATTCGGCAAGAAACCGTAAGTCTTACGTGCAAACTGAGAATTGATGGGCGTGGAAAATCTCATCTGTTTGCGTTATTTATCTGAAGCGCAGCCTATGTTAGCTGCAACTGATGCTGTGTCTCGTGCATGACTTGACTTTTGATATTTCTTTGTCATTGAACTATAGATGTTTTCCCCTTTAATTCCAGTAGTCTTTTTTATTATCGTGTTTTCTTAGTCAAACTCTGTAACATGCAGAATTCTGTTAATTTGAGTGATGGATTAATCTATCCTTGTTCTCTTGCTAATCTACTATTATCTCTACTATGTATAAGAAGGGTATAACTGGTGATTGTAACTCAAGGACACAAACTTACATGTTAAACTTGGTTATCTTATCATGTTCTTCTGTTAGGGAGAAGGGGCGATATCGCTATGCTGGCCAGTGGAAGCATGGAAGAATGCATGGTTGCGGTTTATATGAAGTTAATGAACGCACAATTTATGTAAGTTCCTGTCAAACCTTCATTCTCGTGTTTGAGATCAGAAAATCATTGATCCAATAAGAAACTTTAACAAATTGCACAAGACTCTCATTCTCACTAGATATCTCCAACCTTAAAAGAAAATCATGGCATATGAGGAGAATATATTTTACTCGTAAAAACAGAAAACCTTGTAATTTAAACAAGTTATGAGTCAATGAACTTATCTGTAGTTCTTACTGCAAAATTTGTCCATCCTTTGCCCAACTGGTGGAAGTAAGGTTTTCTCATAATGGTCGAGAAAAATCAAAGAAAAACTTTCAAGAAGAGAGGTAGAAAACAGGGGGAAAAACTGGTGAAGAAGACAGTTTTTAAGCTAAACCTGGGTTCTCTCTCTCTCGGTTTATATAAGGTTGTATATGGGATATCCTCTGAGCAGTTTATTAGTATAGGTTGCTGAATATGAAGAAAACGAACTCTAGAAACCCGATTCCCACTCCAGCTAATGGAACAATTCCTTTGAATGATCGTAATCGTCGACAACCTGTGCTCGAGAGATGGCCGTCCATACACTGATAAGGGATGTTCTGGGAGAACCTAACCCCCTTGGATTTGGTTGTGCGGGAAACATCAAAAACTCATAAAAGCTTTACCACTAACAATACAATCAGCTTATAGTCCTCACATTATAGGAAAGGTCAAACAACTCATAAAAGCTTTACCACTAACAATTCAATCAGCTTATAGTCCTCACACATTGAATTGAAAATACATAAAATTTAAGCTTCCAATAACTCATTAGCAGCAAGATTTATGACAAAAGCTAGTTACAGAAAATGACTCTTCTTGTAATTTTTTTCAATAACTACTTCTAAAATCAAATAGAAGCAATAGTTTTAAGCTGACCATGGCAATATGAGCTCAAAGCCATGGAAGGAGTCACATTCTGACTGTGTTCTCATAGACTCATCATTTCTGGTTTCAATTCAAGATTTTGATGCACATATATCTGTAGTGGCTTTGAGAATCTAGTCCCGATGATAGAGATCAAGCTAACGTTCTCATATTGTGGTGCAGGGTCGTTTTTATTTTGGAGAACATGTAGCGGGGGATACTTATGGATGTGATGCAGAAATTTCAGCGGTAATTTGAAGACTAAGCATATGCTGCTTAGGTTTTTAGCTGAAGCTTATGAAATATTTACAGCATTTATTTCAGATGCATGCAGGTATAGCAGAAGTTGCAGCTGCTAAGGCCCGGATGTTTATTAACAAGCCTGATGGAAGTATGTAGTGTTTTCTTATTTATCTGATTTATGTGCTTCCCCCCATGATTAGTTACACTCTCATCGACTTCCCTACTATTATCATCGTTCATAAACTTGTTGAGTTGGTTCAAGGGCTAATGACTTTTCTTAACCTACTTTGCCTGTTCCCTGGTAGTGGTGAGAGAAGAGAGAGGCCCCTATAGTGATCCTCAACATCCATATTTATATGAAGAAGATGATGTGTGGATGGCACCAGGTTTCATCAACCAGTTTTATGAAGTGAGTTGAAATTAAACTTCAGTCTATTTATTATCTGTGCTGTTATAAAGACAAACCAGTCTTAACAGTTTAAAAAAACTGTAAGG
Source organism: Solanum chiquidenum (assembly GCA_029582725.1). Lineage (NCBI taxonomy): Eukaryota > Viridiplantae > Streptophyta > Magnoliopsida > Solanales > Solanaceae > Solanum > Solanum chiquidenum. The sequence continues at coordinate 63,619 of JAJOOS010079927.1, read as the reverse complement.
AAAGTTAACTGAGTCACTTGTTACGCAGGTTCCTGATTATTGGAAAGCATATACACATGACGTGGATGAAGAGAGAGAAATGTGGTTGAACTCATTTTACAAAGCTCCTTTGCGATTACCTATGCCTGCAGAGCTTGAACATTGGTGGTCCAAAGGTATGATTCTTTTAGTCATTCTATATCATCTATCATGGATGGTCATGGGTAACTTTTGCCGCAGATGTATGTTCATTGCTTCTAAATAGTCAACCTTCTGCTGTCAACATCATTGAGAAACATCTATGAACAGCCGTAGTTTAAGGCTTTCTACTTTTTGATATTAGTGTGTCACAGATTATCGTTAAGTATGTTACAAGAAACACGTGTACTTCACAATGCACAAAGGCTGTGTGAGAATGCTTAAACAGGGATTCTATTGGAAAGAATTTAGCTAAAAGAGAATGTGTTTGGTTTCCTATGTTTGAAACAGATGCTATATTCCATTATCTTGGGCAGAAAGAATGATTTCACTAAGAAAATCAACTGTCTGCTACTAAAACATGTAATTTATTATATTGTTTATCTGGCTTTCATAAGACTCTTATTACATCTATTTCATATTAGTTAGGCATAATACATAAACCGACACTCAAACTTGGCCTTGGCTGGCAAGAAATCCCTCCAACTTTGAGGATACACATCTTGACCCTTCAACTTGTCTCCGCTGTGTCAATTGAACACTCCAAACTTACAAAATGATCATCTAGACATCTCCGAGTTGGAGTGTTTAGTTGCCTGTTGAGACCAGGTTGAGGTGTTGAGTTGTGCACTCTCAAATTTGGAGTGCTTGCTTGCCAACTGATGCCAAGTTTGAGTGTCTGTTTATGTATTATGCCTTCATATCCCTTCACCTAAAACACTTGACACTTGCCTTAAATATTAAGTTTTCCCTTCCAACAATTCGAATTAAAAATAAATGATTACTACTATACATCATTTCAAGTTTGATTTTTCTTTTCAACCAACTTAATTCCCCCACTGCTATGGATACTGATAATAAAGTAGATATACCTGCAGTTAGTACTTCTCAGCACTTATTTTTCTGTTCAAATTGTTTAAAACGACCTGATAATTAGTCTCTCTTCTGAAGTCCTTTAATTTGAATTACCTTTTATTCCCCTTTATTAGATGAAAAGCCGGAGTTTATTTTACTTAACAAGGAACCTGAGCCTGATCCTGAAGATCCTACTAAACTCGTCTATGCTGAAGATCCTGTCATCCTGCACACTCCAACTGGAAGGGTTATCAACTATGTGGAAGATGAGGAACATGGGGTACGATTGTTTTGGCAACCTCCTGTAAAAGAGGGTGAAGTTGTCGATCCTGATAAAGCTGAATTCCTTCCCCTAGGATTTGACGAGTTTTATGGACGAGGTGGGACTGTCAAATCAGATAGTGTGTGGAAGCGGTTTGTTACCTCAGTGGAAAATGCATGCAAACCAATGTTTGACAAACTTGAGAAATGGACTGAAGAGAAGAAGAAAGCAGGTGAGATGAAGATAGAGCTGTTGAAAAAAGAGTTAGAATTAGGAGAAGCAGAATTGTCTCTAAAGGAAGCGTTGGAAGACATGGATGATGAATTAAAAAGAATGCAAGAAGAGGAGGAAAAGAAAGTTGCAATGGGTACCCAAGAAGAAGATGATATTGTACCTTCTGAATCAACAGATGAACTTGAGAAAACTTGGGCGGAAAAGAAGGAAGATGAGGAGGAGGACGAGGAAGACGAAGAGGAGGTTACTGCATCAAGTTTTGGATCTGCTGACAATCAAAGCTCAGCTAAAAGTGACAAGAAGGATAACAGATCTGGAAAGGCTCCATTTGGAGCATCCTCTTTGTCATTTGCTGCCTGTAGCCTGGTTCCCACTGTAAGTTTGAAAGTCACTTAAAGTTTGGTTAGCGAAGCTTCGTCTATAGAGATTATGTTACAGTTAGAATTAGTTTCCTAAAATGAATCTAAAAATATTTATCATCTGAGCAGCAGCTTTGATAAACAGCAGCGAATTATCATTAGCATCGCTCACCATATCACAATACATAATACTATCTTATCAAAAAGCTTATATCGAACATGCTGCAATATGAACGTAGTTATTTGAGAAACTTGAGTAATGATGTCTGGAAAAAGATAGATGCTTTAAGGGATATCAGACAATATTCATCTTATGTAAGGACTCTCTGAAAATGCTGTGGCAGCCGTGTCGGATCCTCCAAAGTACACTACTTTTGGAGGATCTGATATGCACCAAAGGACATTTTTTGAGAGTCCGAGCAACATAGCTTTGCAACTATAGAATAAACAACATCCAGGTACTTCGGAAATCTTTTAACTTCATTACAATTTTCTTTTGGCTTGCAGGTGCCACCTAAGCTACAGCATACATTTACGGCTTGGAAGGGAAAGTTGAGTCCTAAACTGTCATCTCCATTGTCCGACACTCCATCTAATGTTCATGAATTTCCAAAGGAGCAACAGACTCCAGGCTCAATTAGCTTCCCTTATGCTGTTGCACAAAATGGAAGATTAAGAGCTGTTAGTCAAGCACAGATGCCAGAGAAGTATATCAGCAAGTCGCGTATCAGAAACCGCTCAAAGCAGAAATCGTCTTCACAAATTCAAGGATATCAAGAAGAGCTTTGCTTCAACATATTATCATTACACACACCATTACCTTTGTAGTGAAGCTAGTTTTTCCTTCCTCTTCCTCTCCCCTCTCATTCATTGATGAACAACTTTGATCAATTTTGCAGTGCAGCGGCGAATTGTTTGATTCGAGCTAGGCATATCCATGTGATACATTTTTTCCACCATGGTTGGTGATTGTAACATGGAATTGTTACTCTTTCTTTCATATGTAACATGTATTATTCTCACCACTAGTTGTTCTTATCATTGCAGTCCATATTGCCTGCACATTCATCTTTTTAGGACAGTAAAGAGCAGAGTTTGTGTTTCAGGTCCATAACAAAGGAGCTTTCATAATAGAGTCATGTGTTGGTGGGCGGTATTTCGTGAAATTAGTCGAGGTGTCTGTTGATTCAGACACCACAATTATATAGATAAAAAAGATAGACGAGCCACTACCCACTTTTGTTCATGCCTACCTAGTCTCATGAGAAGGCTAAAAATTACCATTTGCATGGTGATCTTACAACTAGTGGGCTAATTTGAGCTTAATCTTATAATATTTTTTTTAGAGTTTTGAGTTTATATACATTTTCTACTGTCTATATAAAAGAAAATTGTATATCATTAGGCCAACTTTACACGTTTTAATAGGTAAATTTGGTTTGTTACAAAATCACATATTGAAGGAGCTTTACCTTTTTTTCTTTTATTTCACAACTTGTATTTGCTTTGAAGTCTGATTAATTCTATTTTGTGACGAAAAGTTTCACTTTTGAAGGTAAATCGCTTTTCACCGAAAAAGGAGGCTCACATGTGGTAGTTGATTAACCAGATAGGTGCTTATGATGGGATGGATGTAATTTCTCTCAGTTATAGATCGTGTGTATCTTATATGAATTCATAATTTTGAATTTTGAATTTGTCTTTAGATCTTGAAAGATGATAAATAAAACAAAAGATTTCGTCGAATGTCCCTTTGTAATATGATAGTTGTTTAGTAAATGACTTTTTCCTCAGCTCTCTCGCAACTTTTGGACTTTTTAGACTATGATCTGAAATTTTTAATGAGAAATATTCGACCATTATCTAAAATTATATAAATTATTATAAACGTTAAACGATAATCTAATATTTTATAGGTATGGTTGAACAACATACAAGCAAATATTAGATTTATTTTTTCTTCTTAGCTAAAAGATAAACATCACACAAGTGGTGACAAGGGAGTCTCTCCCTTCATTTTCCTCATAAATTTGGCATATTATGACATATTATGTCCCATGATGAATTTCATTTTGGACCACTTAAAAAAAAGACAATACAATTTTATTTTTTTTAAAATATAAATTAAAAAAAGAAAGATTACTAGGCAAATGCATTTTACTTTGACATTATTAGTTCCTTCTATTCCTTTTTAAAAAGAATATAAGAAATAGTTCCTTCTCCAACATGCAAGTGTGATGAGATAAATTTACATGATTTGTCTTCTGGATGTCAATATTTTCAATTATACATTAATCACATCATTAGAAGAAATAGTAAATAATAAATAATTGTTCTCTTTTCTAATGTATAGTTTGTTATAATAAAGTAGTTAAAATAAGGTGTTTGACTACAATATTTTTACTAATACTTTTGTCTAAGATTAATAAACCATATTGTGAAGATAAAATCCTATCCCTCGATGTTTGAATCAAACCAATGAATGCAAGATGTATATATGTATTTGTTGAGCTAAATCAATCTAAAAAAATAAATCTTAACTTGATATGATATTGTCATTTTAGCTGAATATTATGTGATTATGTACCCTTTTTTCCTTTTCTAACATTTTACGTGAGACTTTGTTCATATGCATCCAACAATTTCTCCGTTAAACTAAATTTGCATGACTTATTCCCATTCATATGCTAATTTGGAGGTTAATTATGTGTCACTCTAGATTATTTGAGTATTTATGATCGACAAGCCCACATACTTCTTTTTTATTTATACATCTTCAAGCTACGGGTAAAAAAAGTAATCAGGCTCAGAGATAGACAAAGAAAATAAGCATGACTCTACACCATCCCTTGCTATTTCCATACTCGCTACACCAAATCAATAGCTCTAATTAATTGATGGAATAAATTGATTCAAAGATACTCTTAACATGATGTAATATTGTCCGATTTAGATTGAATTTGTATGATTTTTTCAAATGACATCATTCTATTAAAATATTCAACACCTTATAATAAATAACTTATTTACCTTTTCTACTTTCCAAGTAAAACTTTTTCAGACAGATTTAATATATTTTTACATTAAATGCAGAACTTATAGTATTTAATTTTGTATAAACACCGTATACGAATAAATATTTCTTTTCTTTTTCTCAAAAATTGCATGCCAAAAGACAAAAGGTCAATAATAGAAAATCAAAATGAGAACAATGTGCTTAGGTTAAGATGATCAAGGCCAACCATTTGGAAATATGCCAACCAATAATTTATCATTACAAATGGACACATGATATTTTTTCCAAATTAAGAGACATAAAGTGACACTTCACAACATTTTAGGGTACCTAAATGACAAAAAAGTATAAATTTGAGGGACCACTTCACTATTTTCCTTCCAATAATTGCACAAAAATTGTGCACAATTCATATAATTATATTTCCCACAATCCTAAATATTAAAAATAATTAAGAAATCAAATTAATGGACAAATATTCACTTAGTTATATCCCTACACCCACCCACCCCACACACACCACGAAAATCGATAAATAAATTTTATAAGATTATTTTCTTTTATGAAATCGATAAATAAATTTATAGTACTTTTTATATAGTTTTTGAATATCTAAATTTTTTGTTTAAAATATTGAATTAATGTAATCTAATTTAACTTTAACAATTAATCAAATTGACTTTCGAAAAGTGCATCATGACAATTAAAAATCTACGGAAGGAATATTTTTAAATTTTTTGGGAATTGAATTTAGCACTTCTGACATATCTTGTCTTTTTTATATTATATATATATAAGCATAATTGAAATATTATTTTTTTCTTTTTTGTTACTAAAATAATACTCGAATTTTATAACTATGATGCAATAATCTGAAAGTTAGATAATTATATGTAATTAAGTACTCCCTCTGTTCCTAATTACTTGTTCACTTTTGAATTGACACACCTATTAAAAAACAATTAATGATATAGTGAGTTTACCATTTTACCCCTATTAATTATGAAGTGGATGAAAAGTTTTACATTTTTCAAAGTAATTAATCATTTAATTGAGGGTATAATAGGTTTAAAAAAATTGTCCTTTTTTGATTTGTCAAAATGGACAAGTAATTAGAGACAACTATAAAAGGAAAAGTGACCAAGTAATTAGGAACGGAGTATGAGTTATTTTTCAATATATTTGGGCATTTGGGCACTCAACATTAATTAAGATAAAAGTTTTTGACTTGTGTCTTTCTATTTAAGTCCACCTAATAATAGTCAATTCAATGGCATTTTTTGGGTTACTTGAGCTTTTTGGCTTGTTTTTTCACACATTTTTAGAGTCACTGAACAATAAATTCATGGTGGGGGGTTAAGAATTGCAAATTTTGGAACAATTTGAAGCAAAATTGGAAGTTTGAACTGATTGTTGCAAGTGTAACAACTTAAATTGAGACTACCTAAAGTTGCGGTGGAATGGTAAATATGTTTTTTTTCTTGATCAGAACTTTTGAGTTTGAATTCTGAAAATGGAATCGTTTTTGATAGAAGTGTTTCACACTTCAAAATTAAACTTCCCAACGTGAATCTGAGTCAATTAAAATTCAATATAAATACTGAATATTGAATATATCAAACCCAAAAATGTCACTTGAATTCAAATCTATCCAATTCATCTCTATCCAGCTAGCTCATAACAACATGTAAGAACAATCTTAGGACTAACATAATCGAATCTAGCGACCAAGCACTCTCGCTTTCAAAAATGGAAATATAAAAACTGTCAAGTTATCAAAGACATAGCTGAAGAGGAGACGTACATCCTCTAAATCGAACACTCTACTCACTAATAAATTATAAAAAAAAAAAAAAAAACATGAATCGATCGAAAATTCGCACAACTAAAAAATTAACAACCAATTTAGATTGCCATGATATGTCCCATTCTAATTAAATTTTAGTTCCAGAATATTCTACCAAAAAAAGAAATACAAAACAGACAAAAAAAAATAGGACTGTTACCTAATAAATTATACATAGACCAAACTCCCTAATTATTTCACTCAAAACCTCCCTAGAATACACCTACACTAGATATACTTTAGGCTAGACGAGTCTCGAGTTTGAATCCTGAAAAAAGAATTGTAATTAATAGATAATATTTTACTCTTTAAAGTGGAATTTTAGCTATCTGAATCAATTGAGTGTCAGAATAGATTTTGAGTATTATGTGGAAAAAAACTCAAACATATTAATTATTGAGAAATGATTGAGATATTTTTTTTATCATCAATAAAAAATCTTGAATTTGATAATGACATAGACAAATATATTAATTTTATTCGAATGATGTCGATCTATTATCACAATTCAATTTGTATTTGAATTTGGATATAAAGTTGTGGAGGTTAGAAAGGTGTATAGTCAATGTTGCAAAATGATGTTTTAATTTCTTGCATTATTTTTAATTGTATATATAAATATTTTCTCTTCCTTTTATCAGAAACATAACATGATAAGATTTGATTATGACCTAAATTCATCCACTTTTTTAGAAAACAAATTCATTGAATATTGTTAAATGATCACATCATACTAGTAATACAAGTAATCTATATTGAATTAAGTTCTAAATTTTGACAAGAAATATATGTGGAAAAAAAATTAAGATAAGTTAACCATAATTTTAAAACATTGAACTTGTCTTAAGATAATTCGTACTTAATTAGTTCACTAATTTAAACTCTTTAGATTCATAGTATATCCTATTCATATTAGTATATGATATTTTTAGAATACATAAATAATTTCTTAGATTTATTAATAAATCTCATCCTACACTCAAATTACGACTTGTTCCAATTGAATACTAGATAAAGTGTTTATATTAGACTTTTTGCAGCTCAGATTTATGGGGGGGAAATATTTGTGTGTTCTAAGTGTCTATTAGATAGTTAAGTTAGCCATGTAAAATATGTCATAATGTTTAGTTATACACATCATCTTCAATTGGAATAGGCGTGAGACTTTACGATTTATCGAGGCAAGTGTGTATAATTAAAGAAGGTGACATAGTTTAAGCGATTAATTTATCTACACAATGGACATTTGAGAATGCGCGCAAAAAAATAATTCAAATTTGAACAGAAAGTGTCTAATATAAATACTTTATCATGTGTTCAATTATACTAAATTGTAATTTAAATATTTAAATAAAATTTACAAACAATTTGCGATACCGTCGATGTCTTATGTCTAATAGTAAAACAAGTTGCTTCGATATAAACAAAAAAAAAGATCAATAAAATAACATTTTCTCTGTCTATTTTTATTTGCTCATGTTTTAAATAAAATGATATTTTTACTTTATTACCTTTATTAATGACTCATTTTTCTTTTTATCAATTGTAAAAGAACAACACATTTTCATATTTAGTAAAAATTTAACTTTAAAATATATATTTTTAATAAAATAATTCATAGTTACACAATTTTCTATAACTTATTTTAAACCATAAATAAATTATTTTTAACCTGCCAAATCAAATCATATCCCATAAATTAAAATGAAGAAATTATACCTTTATAAATCATTTAAATATTAAAAAATAAATGAACTTGTGAAATATCATTAATGGTTAAGGGGAATGTTTTGAAGTGAGCCAAAAAAAAATTGGAATGTTTTGAACTTAATATAAATGTACACGTGTCTTTATTTTATTGGACTATAAAGCTGCCATAACTAAAACGTTTTTATACCACATACCATTAAGTACTCTCGCGAAGCAATGCTGCCGTTTGCCACGTGTCATCTAATATGGGTCCCACATAAAACCTATGGGTCCCATTACTATACTCGATACGTTTTTGGAAGTTATTATAGTAATATTTATTTCTTAGACTTTCATTTTACTAAAATTATATGTTCGTTTCCTTTTCTTTTGTTTTCAATTTTGTGTTGATTGTTATTGGTATAGGTATTTTATACGATATTTATTTATTTGATATGTTTTACTTGTGTTGAGGGTCGGAAACAATTTTTATATATTTTTTATAAGATAAAGATAAAATTATGTATAATTATACTTTCACTTGCAAAATTTCACTAAACTCGTATATTATTATTGTATCAAAACTTTTTCAAATTTTATGCAACATTACCAAATAAGTACTCATCATAGTCCACAAATAATATATCTGAATATATTAAAGTAATATGTTAATAGTTTCCTTTACACATACCACACTTTTATTTTTAATCTGTCTAAAAAGAATGTTACATTTTTTATAATTGAATAAAAAACTTTAAAATTCAACTTTTATTATTAAGTGAAATAATTTATAGTCGTATAAATAGTGAGAAAGTATTGAATAATCTTCCTTTCCATCATAAAAAATATTTATTTATAATTACAAACTTTTACATAAAAAAAAATAAAAAATTGTTCTTATTTAACAGGAATTTCAACCAATCGCAGTGAACCTTATCTTCTTCATCCTCCATATAAATAGGAGTAAGCGGGAACACCATTTTCTGCAATCGTAAACTAGCCCCTCTAGTTCATCTGAATTACGCTTCTGCCATTCTGGTTATGTTCACTGCCGGTCACCGGAAAACTGAGAGCCACTTCTCTGTACCTAGATTCTTCCGCTACCGCCGCCTCAGGTAAACGTTAAAATCTATACTTATATATAGCGTAAATGCCTTCTCCGAGAAATCACCGGAGAGGAGGTAGTGAGGAGAAGAATCGGAAGGGAAAGTTATCGGAGAAATCAATGTCGTTTCACGTACAGAGTTCGGAAAGCAGTACGTCGGAGTTGCTGCGAAGGCCGAGAACAGTACCGGATTTGCTCTCCGCAGGTAGAATTTCAGCCGGAACCGGTAACTCGCCGGAAGTGAAGGACAAGTTGAAGCTAACGAAGTTGCTGTTGAATGTTACGATTCAGAGAAGTATAGGTCCTGTACATGTTCTGATTTCGCTTGAATCGACGGTTCAGGATCTCATCGCTGCCGCTCTCCGGCAATACTCGAAAGAAGGAAGGCGGCCGGTTCTTACCTCTGTCAATCCCGCCGATTACGATCTTCATTACTCGCAGTTCAGTTTAGAAAGTAAGAACTGTTCGATTGAACATTTCATCGCTGAATCTGAACCGTTGATTTTCACGCCGAACTGATATTTTTTTCGTTCCAGGTTTAGACAGGGAGGAGAAACTGATCGGATTAGGTTCTAGAAACTTCTTTCTATGCCCAAAAACGTCGAATTCCGACGGCGCCGGTGCCGGAACATCGTCTTCTTCAAGCTGTGCAAAGCAAGTTGATAAAGCTACTGCTACAAAAATTTCATTGCCTTGGCTCAAATTCATGGATTTCATGCGGTGAAGAAATTATACTCCGAATCTGTTACTGTAAGTTCGAAATCCTCATCAACAAGATAAAAATTTACGTAGCTAATTAATCGAGCTACTAATATTCTCCATAAGTTTTAGATTATTGTACATTAGATGTTATATTTTATACTATAGATTAATTTTCGAGTATTTAGAATAATGTTTTGATGTTGTTTTGAAGTATGAGCAGAAAAAATAAAACATTATTTGTCGCTTCCTTTTTATTTCGTCGGATTAAGTTTGAACTTATATGGAGTATTATAAGGCTCATCTTATGGAACAAGCTCCTGACATAATTTTTATAATTCCCGATACTTGAATTTGTAATCTTACCATAATTTATATCGATCTTTCTGTCACGTTACACATGCAACATAGTGTAGAATTATTTTTTTGCATATTATATATTTTTTTATATCGATTTTGTGAAATTGAGATTGGGATTTTTTTTATAGCCAACAGTATTTTCAAGTTGATTTCCAGCAGTAATGTGTAAAATAATTGAATGCATTATTAATCGAGGAGGGTTGCATCGAAACTCGAAGCTGATGAATAAAAGGATGCTACCAACTTTTCCTAGTCGAAATTAAAATTAAAATTTTATTGATTCTAAATTTTAGAATGATAATTTCAAATATTAATAATTATATTTATAGAACACTATAAATTTACTAGGTGGAATGATCTAGGAGACTCCTGTACTTGGTCCCGTTTGTTAGTTGGGTCCTCCTACTCACCATTTTGCCAACTAAATCCTTAAACCCATTGAAACATCACATTTTAAACCCTTATATGAATGACTCATTGGTGTGTGTAATACAACTAAATACACATTAATTTTCACGTCATTAAAAAATGCCACATAGAAAATTATATGTTAAAAGTCTAAAAATCCCTATTCCACTTCAGCTCTTTATTGAAACAAGAAAGGATCTTGTTCGTACATTTTTTAAAATTTAACTTTTCTTTTTTCTTTGCATATGTGAATGAATATGAAGAATCCGGTTAGTGGTTAACTTATGAATCCTCTATTTTCATGTGTATTTTTGGTGGTAAAACTATGATTGAAAGAACTTGTTACTAGATAGTTAGAGTGAAACTTTCATTCGATTAAACCTTCATAGTTTGATTGCAACTCAATTTGTTTTTTAAATATTTTTTTATGATTTTTATTAATTTTATATTCTAATTCATTGTTTTTTAGATTTGGATATGTATGTTAGTGCAATAGTTAGTTTTAAGGGAGTGTAAGAATCTTTACTTTTTGTTTAGTGTAATGAGTATTAATGAAATCACTCAATCGCCTTCAATTCTTGCGTATGTTAGATTTTAGAATTTAACAATTTTGTAGTAATTATCGTGTGATCTTTAATTTTGGCGAGTTTTTCATATTTTGAGTATTTGATGAAATTGAAAAAAAAAATCAATTCTTTTCTGGATATTTATAGTGAGATCGGAGATTTTTTATTTTTATTTTTTTAGGGTGTTTAATGAAATTAGAAAAACCTTAAATCTTTTTTTGTGTGTTTAATGAAAATAGAGAATGATAAATTTTTGTTCAGTTGTTTGATGAAATTGCAAAAAAAAATATTTTTCTTTTCTTGGTGTTTGATGAAATTGAAGAGAGATTTATATATACACTGAAATTTATGGGCTTGATCAAAAGATTAAGTAGAAGAAGAAGGTTTTGTGGAGGGAAAGTATTGGAAAAGAAAAATCGAGTGAAGGTTTATAAGAAAATCAAAATTTGATCAATAATGGTGTTGAAATAATTGGGGAAGAAGATGATTGTTCTAAAGGTCAAAATTGGCTGTCAATTGCCTTTTCAGAACCCCTCACGCACCCCAAATATGTGCATCACACGCACTTTGAACAAAAATGCCACATAGAATGACAAGTCAAAAAAGGGGTTTAAAATATTGTGTTTCAACGAGTTTAAGGATTCAATTGATAAAATGGTGAATAGGAGGGTCCAAGTGACAAACGGAGTCAAGTATAAAGGTCTCCCAGGTCATTCCGCCAATTTACTACTCCTATATGTAAATATTCTCAATCCACAATTGTTGTGTCTACTAACAAAATCTTTGAAAGATTTCCATAAAATTATAGTCAAATAATATTTGAAAATTTGTGCTTCCACGTGATAAATGTGGGACTATTTTGGCTTTTTAATATGTACCACAAATTTAAGAAATGAATTGATTATTGATGTGGTGTCTATTCACTAGTCACTGATAATATGAACTTAAATTGAAGCATATAATGGTATAATTTGCCCTTTAAATAAACTTGTCTTCAATTTTTTTCCTTAAAAATTCCAACTTATGTCTAGTGGAACGTTAATTTTGGAATAATATGATTCGAAAATATAAAATAATGTCAACAATGGTAAGTTGTAAGCAAGTAGTGAACACTAGACGAGCTCATAAGTTAAGTACGGAAAACATGTCTTCGTATATAATGCAAAGCAGAGCGACCTCATCTTACTTACTTACTTCTATGCAAAGCTTCCAACAATAATAGGAATACTTAGATATGAGTTATATGACAGGTATATTGTTGACCATTATGAGCGATAGCTAAGCCAACTAGTATAAAGAGAAACAACCCTTACACCACCTTGAATTTACCACAACTTCTATTTTGAGAATCATTAATTGTCAAAATCCAACCAATTTGCTTCAACTCAACTTGGATGCAGTGGATGAGGTAGTTTCTCTCTTAACCAGAGGTCTAACTTTCTCAATATCTTAATTTCGTTGTACAAACAAGAAAGATCATCAATCCAATTCAGTAAGTAGAAATAGCGCCAACTGACCACTTCTCGGCCATGTCTTTGAAAAATAGCCACTATGATGGAGTTTCAAATTGTTAGTAGACCTCAACTGACAACACAGATAACTTCTTGAACCAAATCGAAGACAGCCACGAGCGTAATATTATTACGAATCTGTAAACATTGTGTTGGTACTTCACACAACAATCTCCACAATATAGTCCCAAGTATAACAGTATTATCTACAGCAAAGCAGTGTACTATACCCCCCACAAGTTTATTTTCTTTTTAGAAAGAACTGTTGATGATTACCATCAGTCTCAGCACTAAGAAATTGTGTTTTAGCACTTTATTCATCTCAAACTTGTGATTTTTAACACAAATGCAAGGAGGAAAACTAATATGCAAGTATTATTGATGTCAAAAAGACCAGCACTACGAAAGTGATGTCATACCGATCGAGGATGAAAGAAAATCAGCAGCTGTTCTTGGCATAGCCCACTACAAATAAAGGAACATCTGCCAAATCTGTGTAGATGATATAGAGCAATGTAAGAAAATATGGTAAACTGATTCCGCCTCTATTCAGCACATGTAGCAGACTAGCTGTATCCGTCTTTTGTAGATTGTCTTGAGTCGACCACACAACTTACTTTTCCATATCCTCTTCCATAGACCAAAAGTAAGTTGATTAGTACCTGTGGGCTGTGAGTAGCATCTTGTAACAGAGCTAACTGTGAATGAACCACGGTCCTGCCGTCTACAAATTAACTGATCATTACTGTTGTTCGAACCAGAAACTGAGGATAAAAGGTTGTAGGATCAACATGAAACAGAGGAAGCAACATCTATACATGAAAATCAAAAAGAAAGAACAATTGTAGCTTTCTGCTCCCACATCAGTTTTATTATGACAATTGCTACTACTTATGGGAATCAAAGATGATTAGAGTTGTGTACCAAGACGCGTTCTACCCTACTTAAATCCATGCTTTCAACTTATGGAAAATCTCGAAGAATATGCTATATACCAGAGGAATGTACAAGGTCAAGAGCTAGTTTACATATGGTTTTAAGCCTACGACTAGACACATCACAAAAGATAGTGTTGAGGTAATTATACCTATCAGAAGGTACTCCGGCACCTTATCAGCCAAAAACTTTTGCAGCAACGTTATTCATCTCAAATAATTTTACACCTCGCGATAGAAGGCATACAGACCAATGCATCAATCAGACAAGGACGTGTCTGGTTCGCTATAACCTGAATTCTTCTCGTCAGACTCTGATCCACTGTCAAAATTGATACATTGGCTTTCCAGGGATCCATTTGAGTCGCCACCTGCTTTCAGGAGTTCCTTTAACTCATCAAGAATGAAGGGCTCTACCACCTTCCAGAAGAATGTAGCATTGTCCCCCAGAAATCCTATCCAAAAGACCCTCCCTCTCTTTTTTACTCGGCAGTCTAATGATTTGACTTTCAGTGCTTTAAGAATACTCACAACACCCTCTGAACTTCCCTTTACTCTCAATAGAATATCACCAGATGATGTCCGGTAACCACCGTACATATACCAGTAAGCAAGAACGCGAGGTGACAACCATCTATGTATAAGTTTTGGTATACAAGGACGTCCATTGGGCCAGAACTGATCAGCATAGAAAGTAAAATAAGAATGTGAAATGGTGGTAAAAGAATTAGGAATGTCAGCAGTGCTATCCACCATCATATCATGAGAGCCTAACCACTCGTGAAATTCATCATGTATGTGTCTCTTAAAAATGGAATGGATCCTCAACTCTTCATTAAATTCATAATGGATTGCATGCAATCTTCTCTCTCCATCTGATCTAATTTGCACACCCCCAAGAAGCAACCCCGTCAAAACCTCTCGTTGTTCTGGTGTGAGCTTCAGCCTAATAGGTTCTTCAACTACTTTCTCCCGCAAGCTAAGAACATAATCAAGTCTTTCCATCAATGAAGATTCAATCTCAACGTCGTATTTCTTTTGGCGCATCAAATTGTATATCTTCACTGCCTTCACATACTCTCCAGAGGTCATATAGCCTCTCAAAATACTGTTGCAAGCACGAGAATCAACACCAATTGCCACATTACCACGCATTTCATGGAAGATTTCTTCAGCCAGGCTCATTTTGCCAGTATTCACCAACGAATCCAAATAAATGTTAAAAACTGTCAGATTCGGATGGCAGACTTCACGGTACCGGAGAAAGGTAGATTCCAGTTTCTCATGTAAACCTGCAACGGAGTACATCCTCATCAAATCGATGAATGATGGGACCAGCTGTTTCATACCACTGTTTATGAACTCGGACATGATAGAATCTGCAAGGTCTAGTTTTTGATATTTAGACAACACCTTTATTATTTTATGGTATGCTGCAACGGAGGTGGAACCCAGTTGTTCCTGCATCCTCCTATATACTTTCAAAGATTTTGTAGGTTCTCCAATCTTTGCATATACTTCCATACGATAGACAAAAGCTTGAGAAGGAGGACTGCCATCGATGGAGAGAAGTTTTGACCAAGTTCGTTCGGCTTCCTCCACATTCCCATCCTTCGAGCAAGCTCTTAAAACTGACACAATTACCTCTTTGCTCTCTTTAATTCCTCTTGACCGCATTTCTGCTCTTAGTGCAGCAATTCTTTCCATATCGACCACATCTTGATAACTGTGAAGCCATATAAGACCGCCGAAAATATCTCTGTGTATTTCCAATCCAGAGGAAGTCAAGTTCTGATATATAAATTCAGCCTGTTTCATAAAGTGTTTACTCTCACTCGATGCCTTTCCCAAAAGAGCTTTAAACAGAGAATTGTGTAAGTTAAGCCGAGGCTTATAACCTCCCAAGTGCACCATGCGATTGTAGATGTTACAGGCTTCATCTAATACTGATGGTCCAGATGAACTAAGATAGGCAATAATGAGAATATGGAATGTAGATTCACAAGGCACTCGTCCCTGATTAATTATGTCATCAAAAATCTCCCGGCACTTCAAGTGCTTTCGTTCCTTCCCCAAGTAATCTGCTAGCTTCGTAGCTAGAGCGAAATCAAATCGAAACCAATGTTGCTGCATCATCCATTTGTAAACCTGTTATTTTACACCAGACACTTTTAGATCTTTGTGATTTAGAGTTTAGACACTATTATTTTAAATACATAATATGAGTAATTAGGCATCGGACAAATGGAAAAATAAGTTGTTTAACAAAGTGGATGCAATTAAATGTAAAAGCTTTAGATTTCAATTTGAGGAAGCAAGTAAAATGCCGATAGCTACTCTTCCTTAGTCATTCCAAATGAAAAAAACTCGGCACCATGGAGTGCGAACCTATTGACCAATTTTCTTAACACTGCTTAAAGTGCAAAAACGATGAAATACTACACCTTGACAAGACTGACTAGTACAAATACTTAATGTATAAGTACAAAATCTTAAGAAGCACAAGTATCTTATCAGAAAAAATGAACCAAGCACAGAGAAACGGCAATTTTCTCCACCATTTGTAGCAAATATCATCGACATAGTAGTTAGTGAGACAAGTGAAGCCACTAATGATCAACCCAAATATTATACCAACATAACCAAAAACACAAAAAGATACCAACCTTTTCTATAATAAAGAATTGACTAAACTAAAGCAAATGAACACATTATCCTAAAAGAAGCTTCATTTTCGCAAATACGCATACAGTTTAACAGAAATTATCTCCACAATCTATAGCAACTTTCTTCCACATAATAGCTATTGTTAAGTGAGGCTACTAATGATCAATCCGAAAACTTTTACCAACATAACCAAAAACACTAAAGACAACAACTTTTTCAAACTAAAGGAAATGAACACCATAACCCTAAAGGCAGGGCTTCATTTTCGCAAACACACATACAGTTCAACAGAATTTTTCTCCACATTTTCCAAAATTTATATCAAATTTCTTCCACATAATATCTACTGATAAGTGAGGCTACAAATGATCAACCCGAGTGCTTTTAACAACATAACTAAATGGCATAATACATACATATGCCTTTAAGTTGGCGTTAACTTATATCTATGTCCTCCAACTTCTGAGTGTTAAAATTGAACAAGTAGACACACGTATTCTACATAACATAATACATACACATAAGACATCACATAAGATGCCACACGAATTGCCACATAGGACACTTCTGCGGTCTGTCTACTTGTTCAACTATATACAAGTTTAAATGTGTACTTGTGTAAGTTGAAGGACATAGTATCTAGATGTCAGAGGTCAAGTACAATGCGTGTGTCTACTTAACATAATACATACACATAAGATGCCACACGAATTGCCATATAGGACACGCCGCAGTTTGTCTACTTGTTCAACTCTATACAAGTTTAAATGTGTACTTGTAACACACAGAGCTGGAGGACACAGGACATAGGACAGAGATGCAAGTCAAATAGGACGTGTGTGTACTTGTTCGACTCTAAAAGAAATGAACACATTACCCTAAAAGCAGCTTCATTTTCGCGAATTCGCATACAATGAACAGCAACAAAAGTCCCATCTTCTTGCCTAAACCACTTCCTTTGTGCATTCAAAATCCTAACCATAGTAGGCGTCTTATGAGCAGGAAGCTCTTTACAAAGCCAAGCTAATCTTGCCCTACGCCATTGATCAGGAATGTCCTCTAATTCCCTCACCTCAACAGCTGGGGTTTCAAACTTCTTCAACTCCACAGAATCAAAAGAATCGTCAAAATTGAAACTTTCAGCAACCCCAGAAGCAGAAATGGGGTCCCATTTGTCGAAATCAACTTGGGTTTCTTGGGAATCGAGCAGAAATTGTTGGGGTAAAGTGGAAGATGAAGAAAAGGGGGTGTAAAGGGATATTGAGGGAGATAATGAAAGGGGTTTTAGGGGAAGGAAAAAGGGTGATGAAGGTAAGAGGTGGTGGCGATGATGCCGGCGGCCGCCATGGTGGTGGCGGAGTGGGGAGGAGGGAGGGCGGAGGACGGTGGGCATGGAGGATTGGATAAGGGAAGTATTACATAACAGTGGAGTGGACATGAAGAGTACAGTGGTTTGCTTGTCGGAGTTGTCCAAACATAACCTTATTCATTGCAAATGTAAGTCAATTTTTTTATTTTTAGAAGTGTTTTGACAAAAATAAAAGTAATTTAAAATAAGTTAAAAAGTATTTGACAAACTTAAAAATAATTTAAAATAAGTTTAAAATTAAAAATAGCTACTTATTTTAAGTTATTTTTAATTTTGTCAAAAAAAAATTAACTTATTTTAAGTCATTTTTCGACTTATTTTAAGTTATTTTTGCCAAACACTTCTAAAAATAAAAAAACAAACTTAAAAATAAATTTAATCAACTTTTAAATCAATTCAAACACCCTCTAAGTCATACCTTGTATAGAATAAATACTTATGCTTTGTGAACGCTACTAAAAAAACAAAAATAAAAGACTATAAATATGGCCATATGGGGAACAAAAATTGAAAACTACACAACTTTTAAATGCCTGCCATAAAGTGGCTACCTGATATAAATAGGAAAAATTACCATATATACAATTGATTTTATTATATTTTTAAAAAATTCCTGTCATTTGAAAAAAATTACAAAAATTCTCTCTCATGTTCTCAGATACATTACTTTATGTGATATATCAGTTAGATATGTCACTTTACATAATATATATGTCGAATACATCACTTTACGTGACGTTGAGTGATGTATCTAAAATTGAAACGCGATGTATCGGAACGTTGAGACATGTATCTAAAATCGGGACGCAATGTATTGGGAAATATTCAAAACCGAAATACGATATATCAAGACGTTTTGGGATGTTTCCGAATTCCACCAAATTTAAGGAATTTTTGTAATTTGAAAAAAAAAATATAGGTATAAGATGTAATTTTTTTGAAAAAATGGCATAACATGACATCTCATTTTACTAATTGGCAACATATAGCCATCTTTTATTTTCTTGACAAAAAAAAAAATAAAATTAAATTTTCAATTAGTATCCCACGTATTGGGAAGTTTTTTTTTAATTAAATTAAATAATTTTAGAAGGTGGCAGCATAATGTCCTTTTTTATTGGGAAGTGGTTTTTTTCTCTCTTTTTTTCTCATACACACACGATTCTTTTAAATGATGTTTTTTATTGATTATGTAGATATTTATCCAATTCTTCTTCTTCATTACTTTGAATAAAAGATGATTTACTTTCTTGTTTATTAGTTTTACATATTGAATTCTATAAAAATATTCGTCCATAATGTATTTTTTCTCTTTCGCTTTTAAATTCTTGATGGTTTGTTGATGTCTACCTGTCAATTTCTCTAATTGTTAGCCAAAGTTTGATCCCCTCTTGTATTGTCGTTCAATTTTTTTTGGAGTTTTAATTTTTGAAATTGAAGGTTATATCT
Organism: Solanum chiquidenum; assembly: GCA_029582725.1. NCBI lineage: Eukaryota > Viridiplantae > Streptophyta > Magnoliopsida > Solanales > Solanaceae > Solanum > Solanum chiquidenum. The sequence goes on along the minus strand of JAJOOS010079927.1, from coordinate 44,112 downwards.
AATTTAGGCAAAAATTTACGTATAGTAATTAATTGTGGGTATCAATTGTCATGTTTAAGAAAGTTATACTAGAATTATTCATAAAAATGGGGATTGCGATTCTAATTTTGTGGATTCTCCATCCATAATACTAAATTTTATAGCCATGTAAGTTCTTCTCGTTATCCGATTCGATTTGTGTGTTTGCTATTGAGCATTTTATATTTCATGTGCAATCCTCATTTACTGAAGAAATAATCTGGAATGTATACAAATTTTGAGAGAATGAATACACGGATATGTATACATGAATGCAATGCATACATGATGTTTAATATTTAAAAAAAAATCTTCAATGCAGTGTATACATATTATAAGTGAATGAATACATAAAGTGTTTGATTTTTTAATATGTATACACTGGAGGGGATAACATAGCTATAAATGTATACTAATACTAAGTGAATGAATACACCATTCTTCTACCTATATATAATCATCAAGTATACAATTGAATTTTTTTTAATCAAGTAACAAACAAAAAAATATATGAAAATACATAATTTACATTTTTAGGCGGTTATGTATTGTATATATAATTTTTTATGTTTCCGTTATTTTTGTTGTTTAGTGATATTGGTTATACGAGGAAAACAAAAAGAAACTATTAAAATGTCATTTATTAATTTGGGCCATTTTGTGCTTATTTTTTTTTTGTCTAGTAAATGCTAATTAACGTTGGGCTATTTATTGTTAATTATAACTATCATTTGTATATATATATGTCATTTTCTCAATTTTTTTTACTCTTAACACTATGAAATTTGTATAAAATTTTCATATAAAATAACAAAAAAAAAAGTCGATAAAAAGTTCAAATATTGGCCCATAAATGATAATGGTATATTGGGCCACCTCAAACTAGGCCCATCGGGTTCTCTTAGTATACAAAAAAATTGAAAGTTTTTGTCAATTTGGGAAACCATAAACCCTAGTTAAGCGGCAAGTTTTTCTATATAAACCCTCTAAAACCCTCTCTTGTACCGCCCTCTATAATCTTTGCACTTCGCATCGCAGTCTTTTTTGCTCTCTTACTTCACCCCCAATTTTTTTGAGCTTTCAAACAAACAATCATCAATGGAGTTTTGGGGTATGATTAAAATTCAATTTTATTGTGCTTTTATCTGTTTTTTCTGCTTCTTTATTGGTGATTATTTGAATAGAAAGTAATTAACTTTGTTGGTTTGTTGTTGTTGTTGAGCTTTTTTGTGTTATTTTCTTAGTAGAGTTTTGGGTTATGGTTGAAATTTGATTTCTGTGTGTTTTATGTGTTTCCTCTACAAGTCTTGTTGATAAACTCTGTTACCCCTAATATTTGAGCTTTTCAAACTACAATCGGAGTTTTGGGGTGTGTTTGATAATCAATTTTATTGTGTTTTTATATGTTTTTTAATTGGTGATTATTTGAATAAAAGTAATTAACTTTGTGGGATTTTTGTTGTTGCTTAGTAGAGTTTATGGTTGAAATTTGATTTCTGTGTGTTTTAAAACGATTTTATTGTGTTTTTATGTGTTCCTTGTTTGGTTTTTGATTATTTGGAAAGAAAGTAATGAACTTTTTGGGATTTTGCTGGGTATGTTGTTGTTAAGCTGTTTTTTTTTGTGTTAGTTAGTTACCTTATAGTGTTTTGGGTTATGCTCGAAATTCAATTTCTGTATGTTTTATATGGATTTTCTTGTTTATTGGTGATTATTCTAAAATAAAGTAATAACTTTTCATGGTCATGGGTTTCTTTTGTTAGTTTTATTAGCCTGATATATTGTTCAATTTTATATTTGGATTCTGGCAGAGTTTTGGGGTATGTTTGAGGTTCAAATTCTGTGTTTTATCTCGTTCCCTTGTTTTACTTATTGGTAATTGTATTTGTTTGAAAAGAAGTAGGAATTTTAGGGTAGTAGAGCTTCTCCTTTTCTTTTGTTAGTTTGTAGTTTCTACCATCTGATATGGTGATCAGTCTTAGAGTTTTGTGTATGTTTGAAATTCAAATTTTGCGTTTTTATTCGTTACCCTTGTTTTACTTACTGTTTTACTTATTGGCCTTTATTTGAAAAGGAAGTTGAAATTTTTGAGGTTTGGTGGAGTTTTTTTGTTTTCTTAAGTTAGTTTCTAACTGATATGTTGTTCAATCTTAGGCTGTGTATTGATTTTAGTGTTAAGATTGTATGTACTTTGTTGGGTATGTGCAAAAGCAATTATTTGCCAGATTTTATGTTACTTTTTTAAAGACATAATCTTGATGAATTTTAAACCCAAATTATTACAACAGATAAGAGAAATAAGTTGCAATCTTTGAGCTGAATGCCCTACTTTGAAATATAAATATTTTGTGACATCACTTTTTAGTATTCGCAAGTTTTATTGGTGTTCTTCAAAATTTTGGTGTGGATTTATTAAAAAAAGGCTGTGTACACTCCCCTGACCCTCCCCCCTCGTGGGATTATACAGGGCTTGTTGTAGTTGTATGCTGTGTAACTTGTTAAGGTGTTGACATCTCTTTCACATGAACTATGTATAGGTGTTGAAGTGAAAGCAGGACAAACACTAAAGGTTAAGCCTGAGCTTTTCAAGCTCATTCATGTTTCCCAGGTTAGTTTTTTTCTTGGTATTCTTTCTCATGCTAGCATAATCTCTCTTTGCTTTTAAATGGATATTAGGGCATTTTTGAATGTTGAAATCTTGATTTTGTTTGTAGGCTGCCATAGGTGAAGTGAAGGATGTCAAAGAAGCCAAATATGTTCCACTACGCCTAACTGTTGGAGATAACAGTTATGTCATTGGAACTCTATCTGCTGAGGATAGACCTCAGTTGATGTTTGACTTGGTCTTTGAAAAGGAGTTTGAACTTTCACATGGATGGAAAAATGGAAGTGTGCACTTCATTGGATACACTGCTGATGATCCTAGCGGTGATGAAATCGACTCTGGAGATGATGTTTTTTCGGATGAAGAGAATGTTTTGGAGGCACTGAATGGGAAACTTGAGGCTGATGTGAAGGATGTAAAGCCTGATGCAAAGAAGTCTGCACCTGTTAAGGGTGAGAAAAATGCTAAGGTAGCTGAATCAAAGAAAGAGGCGGAGTCTGATGAAGATGATGAAGATGACTCTGATGATGAAGATGATTCTGAAGATGACTCTGATGATGTGCCTCTAGGCGTGGTATGATTCATAAAGACTTTTGTGATGCTTATTCTGCATCTTTTATCTTTTTATACGAGGAAAAATGCTATTCCTTATATTCTGTTTGTGTCCGGGTGTATTGTATTGAACATTTTCTACTGTTGTTTATTCTAGGATGGTCCAGAAGGGATGGATTTTTCTGGTGATTCTGAGGATGATGATGATTCAGAAGAAGAGACACCTAAAAAGGTACTAGATTTTGGATCTTTCTGTGATTGTGGTCTATTTTTTTTCCGGACTTGTGAATGGATCGATTTGTCTTAATTATATTAGTTGTGTCTAATCGCTCCTTTTATGATAAAGGTTGAGCAGAAGAAGAGACCAGCTCCATCTCCTAAAGTAGCTCCTGGCTCTGGCAAAAAAGCTAAACAAGCAACACCCGACAACAAGTCAGGTTCGATATATTTTTCATGCTTCATTTTTTTGATGTTTACATTCTCCATGGAGTGTTATTATACGAGCTTTGTTATTGACAACTTTTTTTTTTCAGGCGGTAAGAAAGGTCCAGCCACCCCTTCTGCTAAACAAAATGGTAAACCTGCATTCAATGGTAACAACAAACCAAAAACTCAGTCCCCGAAATCTGGTGGTCAGTTCTCTGGCAACAAGTCTAACAACAAGTATGTACAACAAACACCATAAATAAAGCCCCTTCTTCCCCTTTTCCCCACGTGCTTTGCCTGAAACACGACTAATTTTTGATTGACAATACTTTGTTGCAGGAACTTCAGTGGCCAAAAGAATTTCAAGGGCAAGCAAGGAAGGAAGTAGAGGGCTTGAAAGATCTTTTTGAAGAGCAAAGATTTTATTTTTATTTATAGATGTTTGGTTTCTATGGTTTAAGCTATTTTCCTTAGTTTTAGTAGGTCAATTTTTGATGAATGTTTTTGTTAGCAGAAGTTTTGCCCCTATCTATATTCATTACTATTTTTGAACACCTTTCATTATATGTTCCTTTAATCTTATGACTTCATAGTTTATTGTTTAATTGTGATATAGTCTGTTGCTCTGCTTTGATTTTTATCTGTGGTCTATTGAAAACAATCTCTATTCTATTCATAGTGATAGAGTGTAGTCTGATAATTTTTATTATGGTAGAATTATCATAATAAAATGTGTGTTTGTTGGATTGGAATTTGGTGAACCAACTCACAAAAAAGACAATTTTTAGGAGAAAAAGGTACTGTGAAAAGAATTATTGTTCCCATTTTCTCTCAGCTTATTACAACTACTACACAATATCAAAGTAGTGATACTAGTTTTATTCTCTGACATTTGAAGAATTATTTAAAGCCAAATTGTTAATCCTGAAAATAAAAAACAATTTAAGTCAAAGAGGAGTCTCTAACACTTCGCGTCCTGTTATAATATACTATTGAGTTACCCTTAAGGATAAGGGAAAACACGATTGATCCTCCATGTGGGGATTATTCATTTCTTCCTTTTATTAAAGATTTGGATAGAAATGCATATATATACATACATTTGGAGGCTAAAAGAAATATAGAAATATTACTATCTGCAAACCTATATAGTCTGTATTCTAAAGTTGGTTACATATGTTGAGAAGGAAAAAAATGATGGATCTTAGTGTTTATAAGGTATTTTCATCTCTTAAATAACTCAATTTATCATCTTATTTGTGCTTGCCTCTTTTTCATGGTACGTTCATCAAAAAGTAACAAATATCGTTTTTTCATGATACATTCACCAGAAAGCATCAATAACTGCTTATTTCAACTTCATCAATATATGGTTTCACTAAGATATTTCAGAGAACTCCTCAGAGGAATTTGAGGGGTTAACTGTTAAGGTAACAAACATCACAGGTTAGCTCAACTTCAACCAAATATCGTCCAAACGCCAACATACACACAGTACAGCCCGTACTGTTTGTTCGACTGTCAGCGCAGACCAAAATCAAGTTAAAGATGAAATACCTAAATGATATCATCAAGATTCTTCTCAGACTAGGCATCCAGAACCTTAAATAGGTCTCATATAAGTTCACCACCATACATAATAGCAAACAATAGTCTGGAGGATGCAAAACTAGCAGTTTCTGAAGTTGCATTACCCTAAACTAAAAATAGACTAAAGGAATAAGAATTTGAACATTGTTGTCTCCAGCTACAGATCGGTCATTCTTCTCTCGTCCCTGCAAATGCCTGTGAAATCAAACCTGTTGGTATATATCCTCTGATTTGGCTCCTCAACCTGTACACATTTTCCAGTAAGCAGTAATAAAGATGGAGAAAAAGGCCAAACAACAGTTTGAAAGCTACTAGCCTGGATGAGCTCTGGTCATAAGAAACCTGACTGCACAAACAAGCACACAATGCATTTGCAAAAGATTATACAAGTAAACATCATGCAAGTTATCGTCGACGTCTCTTATTACATAGCCCCCTAAAATGCAAGACCTAAAAATAGTGCCAGAAAAAGGACATTTCTGCCTGGACAACCTAGAAGAACAAATGGATGACCAAGAAATGTATGAAACTGAAATGTTAATACAACAAGATAAGTTTATTATCACTTTTTTTACATAATCCAATCCTACCTGACAATTATGGAATAGTTTATGCAGTGGAAAACCCTGCAACAGAAACGTTACACGACAATGCTTTTTGGGAAGGCAACATTGCATGAGTCACTTTAAAAGGCAAATAAATGATGAGCATTCATTTGATGATATTCAGAGTTTTTTTTTTTTTGAAACTGGTAACATCACAATGCAGAGAATTTACCACCAATTCGACAAGTTTTTCAAACATTGTGACAACATACAATTGCACCTTAGATTTCTGGCACTCCATCACCTAATTTAAATTCAATTCCTACTTTATAGAGAGATATTGCACAAATATGTTCTGATAGATGAGCCAAGAACAAAACAAAACAACATGCATCAGTAAGTTATTTTCTCCCAAACAGTAACACAATAGTTTGTGGAATTTGAACAATGTCACATAGGATAATGTTGAGGAATTTCACTTCAAAACAATAAAATGTCAAAGAAAACTGTATACACCCTGTAACCTTAAAGAAAGAAAATCACACTCAACAAAAATTTCAAAACTGAAGACACAAACATTTCGGGGAGGTGGTTGAAGTTTTGTTCCAATAGCTATGTTTTTGGGATAAGAAGTTTGTGAAAGTTGAGGATTGCGGGTCAAATCTAAAAGTTCACTTAAAATTTATTTTCAAACCACTATTTCAACTTAAAATAATAATTTCAAAGGGCAGATGCGATAGTAAACAATGAATGATGCACAAAAAAAAGCATATCTAAAGCCAGAACACCAAAAAAAAATTAGAGGTCGAAAACTTTTCAGATTGCTTATCAAAGAATTGAAAACCTGCACCGCCTGCAAGTAGAAAATGGGCATTAAGCTCTATTTCATGGCAGGTGGCCCTCTCAGAAGACAATTCATTAGGACAGAACAAAAGCATCAAAAATCATAAGGGATAAGGACACAAACCAGCACGATATTCTCACTCATTATCCATATGCACTTTCTTGTCATTGTTGATTATAATACTGATCTTGGTTTGGAGCAGATCCATTCTGATTGCTTTCATTTTTGTAATTACTGTCTGCATTAGCCCTGTTATCAAGTTCTGCCTGTTCTTTTTCCCTGTTCCACTGCTCTATTCTTGCACGCCTCTCTTCGCTGCCATCCCTAACTGGACTTCGGTCTCTCCTGCCACCGGGACTCCTACTCCTACCCCTCTTGTGGTCAGGGCTTGTACTTCTGTTCCTCCTGCTTCGACTCTCGTAATAATGATCCCTTTCATCATGCTTTCTACTATGACTCCTGTGAGAGCGGTCTTCATAGCTGTGATGCCTATAAGGGCTTCGGCTCCTGCTTCTGCTATGCCTTCTCCTATACCTTCCAAACAACTGACGTCGCAATTCCCTAATTACTCGGTATAAAAGACAAGTCAGTTATAACTGAATTTCTAAGACTACTGTTTGTTAAAAAATTGTTCATATTTTTACATAGAGTGGCAATTATTACCTGCTGATCTTTTTGAGGTGCATAAAGTTGCAATATCCACCACGGTTGCAGACATTTTCCTCGTACTGTCGACAGGTGGCTTCACGAAAATCAGTCACTGGAGAGAAATCAACAATGATGGGCCTTCCTGCAGAGTTTATTAACAAACAGAGTATAAGGAAATAGTCACATTATGAACTATTGGTGACAAACTGAACATGACGGGCTATATGTTCCAATCAGGTTTGAGACTCAAGAGAGCTACAACCAACCATTCACCATAAATTACGGAGTATATAAGTCAAATTATGTTGTTTATCAATACATACTAAACATTGAACACCCTTTACACAACACAAAATAAGTTTTTTGCTTCATTAGACACCTCAATTTTGAAGAAAAAATGTGTGGGATGGGGACAGAAAATTTAACGTTTCTTTACAAAAACATGTGGGGATTGGGATAAAACATAGTTTTAAACTTCCAAAAGTCAAAATTGATTCAAACAAATCCCTCACTAGTCACTACTCTTTGCCGCTTAGCAGAAGCCTCCTCCTTGCCATTTGCCTTAGCAGTCCTATCACCTATATGCACACAACATAATTTCCAGCGAAGGGTGTCCAATTGAACATTCTTGGTTGGGTGTAGTTATGCCCCTGGTCCCGATAATACAATTCATACATGACACGTTCTTTCACCAGTTTGCATTCTCTCCTCTATTCAAATATTTTTTATTACTATGGTTTGAAAGAATAGAAACTTACCGGCATAGAATCTTCCAGTAAGATTCTTCAGTGCATTTGCAGCCTGCTCTTCCTCTCTAAACTGAACATAAACATTACCAACCTGCACAGGGTACAATACAACATAGTTAAAACCACCAGTGACAATCACCGAATGACTACAAGGAAGCACAGAAATCCTACCATGTGATCAGCCAGATTGTCACAAATATTCAGGCTCTCAATCTCTCCATACTTGTTCAGTTCTTCAAACAAGTCTTCATAAAAATCCTGCCACAGTACCATAATAAATCATATTCCAAATTTCCAATTAGTTACTTCTCCTCAAATATTTTCTAAGAACACAAAGTACGAAGCTATTTGATAGCTACCACTCCCTTCGTCCCAAAATAAGTGTTACCTTGGCAAAAATCTATTTTGGGACAGAGGGAGCATTATGAACCACTAAAAAGCAACGTCCTGCTTCCAATTCAACATAAAGCTTTACTCAAAAGAAGCAATCATATTATAAAACATGTCAAATCCAAGATCATTCCTTACTATAATACCTACAAGAACGGTCGTTTTACATGGAACACACAAATGGTGGCAATAATGATCAATAAAGCAGAAGACCTAATTAGGTATACCTTAAAAGAAGCAATTATATCATAGAACATGTCAAATCCAAGATCATTCCTTACTATAAAACCTACAACAACAGTTTTTTACAAGGGACAAATAAATAGTGGCACCAATGATCAATAAAACACAAGAACCTAACTGGGTATACCTCAAATAACCAATCATATCTCATATCACAGAACATGTCAAATCATGGCCCATTCATACTATAATACCTCTACAACAACAGTCTTTTCTTTCATGAAATGCACAAATAGTGGCAACAATGACCAATAAAATAGACAAGTAAAGCAGAAAAAACAACTGGGAACACCTCAAAAGAAGCAGTTAATATCATAAAACACACAAAATTCCCGATCATTCATACAACAATACTTCTCACAAGTTTTTTTTTTTTTTTTCATGAATCGCACAAATACTAGCAAGAATGACCAATAAAACAGACAAGTAAAGCAGAAGAACTTAACTGGGTAAATCTCGAAGGGAAGCAATCATATCATATAACATATCAAATTCATGGTCATTCCTTACTATATTTCCTACAACAACAGTTTTTTTTACACGGAAAACACAAATAGTGGCAACAATGATCAATAAAACAAAGAACTGAACTGGGTAAACCTCAAAGGAAAGCAATCATATCATATAACATAACAAATCCATGATCGTTCCTTACTATAATTCCTACAACAACGGATTTTTTTACACGAAACACACAAATAGTGGCAGTAATGATCAATAAAACAGAAGCACCTAACTGGGTATACCTCAAAAGAAGCAATCATATCATAGAACATGTTGAATCACAGATCATTCATACTATAATACCTCTACAACAACAGTCTCTTTTTTTCTTTTTTTCATGAAACACACAAATAGAGGCAACAATGACCAATAAAGCAGACAAGTAAAGCAGAAGAACTTAGTTGGGTATACCTTTAAAGAGGTAATCATATCATATACCACACAATATTCACTATCATTCATAGTAAAACACCTAAAGCAAAGGGTCTTTTTCATGAAACAAGCAAATTGTAGCAACAATAATCAATAAAATAGACAAGTAAATCAGAAATAAACCAGCCAGGTATACCTCAAAAAGAAGCAATCGTATCATACAACATATCAAATGCACTATCATTCCTTACTATAATACCAACAATAGTCGATAAAAAAGACAACTAAATCAGAAAAAACTAACTGGGTATACCTCAAAAAGAAGCAATCATATCATAAAACACACAAAACTCACTATCATTCATACTAAAACACCTAAAGCAAAGGTCTTTTTTCACGAAACAAACAAATTGTAGCAACAATAGACAAGTAAAGCAGAAAAAACTAACTGGGTTTACCTCAAAAGAAGCAATCATATCATAAACCATGTCAAATCGTGATAAAAATAGTAATTTACAGCAGAACAACTTAATGGGTATATACCTCAAAATGTTCCTGGATTTTGCGAGGATCAATGGGATTGCCTTGAGCATCAACACCAGGGGTAATTGAATCAGGTCTTTGATACATATTTGAGAGGAGAATAGTAGGACTAATACTGGGTTTCGTATGGAGCCTCGAACATCGATCTCCATGTCTACAAGCACCGATCTTGAAGTAGAAAGGACAATTCACTCTATCTTTTTCAGTACCGAAAATTGAAGCTAAGTGTTCTGCCATTACGAATTTGAGATTCTGGAAAGTTCTGTTCTTCTGGGATTGTTGAGAAGATGAGGATGAAGAGGAATTATATACTTTGAAGAAGCTTCTGGATAATTCCACACAATACTTTGCGGTTAGATAAATAATAAGAGTGAAATTTGTGTACACTGAGGTGGTTTGCCCGAGTGGTTAAGGGGGAAGACTTAAGATCTTCTGCACATAAGTGCGCGTGGGTTCGAACCCCACAGCCACCATAGCATTTTTTTAATTTTCCGCCGAGCACGATGATGACATTCGATGGGTTCAGGTCCAACGAGAAGTCAGTGGTGGAGTACGTAAAAGCTACTCATTTTTATGTTTCGTTTTATATTCGACCCCATGGTCACCATACCTTTGTTTATTTCTCCGGTGGGCATGATGACATTCGATGGGTTCAGGCCGTTGGATGAGAAGTCAGTGTTGGAGTACGTAAAATCTACTTCTCTTTTTTTACATTTTTCTTTTATATTGGATAGATCAATTAATGTATAACTTTTTTTATTTCTCCGTTGAGGACGACATCCAATGAGTTCAGGTCATTGGACGAGAAGTTAGTGTTAGAGTATGTAAAAGCTACTTCTCTTTTGTTATGTTTTATATATTAGATAGACCGATTAATGTATAACTTTTTATTTCTCCACCAACCTCCACATTCGATGAGTTCAGGCCATTGGACGAGAAGTTGGTGTTGGAGTACGTAAAAGCTACTCCTCTTTTGTTATTTATTTATTTTATATTGGATAGACCGATTAACATATGACCCGATTAGTAACTGATGAATGATTGTTGAGTCGAACCAAATCTATCGATATCTTATTGTTTTGTAGCGGTTTAGCACATATAAAAAATCGATAACTATTAAGTGTGAAAATCGAACCTTGTTGGCGACAACGTGGGGTTCCACACGTTGGATGAGAAGTCAATGGCGGAGAATGTAAAAATTACTCCTTTTTTGTTACAATTGTCATAGTGGGTAAATCGATTAGCTTATATATAATTCGTATGATAACTGAAGGATAATTGTTAAGTCGAATTAAAGCAACCAATATCTCATTAGTTTGATATCGGTTTTGGATGGAAAAAAAAAGATACCAACTTAACACATTTAAAAACAGATAATCGATAAGTCAAATCATTAAATATAAAAATCAAAATGAACCACCTAATAAACACTCCTACTTATTTTTCTTTTTTTTAAAAAAAAAAAAAATTAACAACCAATTTTTTCACTCTCTGACTTTTTAAATTTTTCCATGTTTTCCCTTTTCTATTTTTCATTAATAGTTCAAAGCATTAGATTAAGGAAAGATTCACATAAATTTGAACATTTAATTGCTATAATGTATAAGCTTTAGATAGCTTACGAATCTCCCATGTGAGATAGTTTAGGAGAGATTTATCATAGGAAGAAATTCAGTTACTGTTATTGTTGTTCTTGATCATGTATTTTGTAGTGACTACACTATTGATAACCATGTAACTATTGTGTCGTTTGATCATGAATTTTTTTTTGTGCCGTTTGAGCATTAACTTGAAAAATATTTTCTTGCTGTGCTTTGTATAAATCTCTTATATGAAGATAGTTAACAAAAAATCTATTATAGAAATTTTATCACTAATGTTTTCGATTACACTAGATAGAAGAATTTTCAAGTCGAAAAACAACTAATCTAAATAGTAAAAAAGAGCTATGCGTCTGCCGGGAGTCGAACCCGGGTCTATTGCTTGGAAGGCAATTATCCTAACCGTTGGACTACAAACGCTATTGTTGTCATAATGTCACGACCTTTTATCCATTTACATGTACAATATCAGCTTTAGAGCTCGACTAATTTAATTCATACTGTAAAGTACCAATATGAGAGTAAACTTCTCCATAATATAATGTGTTATATACCTTGTTTGCATAACCGGATTGAGTACTTTCTGTTTGAAATAGTTATTAGGTTAGGACTATCCATAAAGGTCGAGTTCATTAATTAGTTTGTCCTCATTCTAAACCTATAACGTATGGATTGTTGTGTTCAAAAGTGATTAAGGTGTCATGCAGAAATTTACAATTGTAAAACATATGAAAATAAATTGGATGACAAAAACTTAGGCAAAAAAACATAATATTATTGTATGGTTTAGCCAATCGGCCAATATATGAAAATATAATAAAAAGAAAAATATTAAAACTGTTGAGGGAAAATCTCCCCATAAACAAAACTCTTTATTAACTACATTATGGATGTTTTTGTGTTATTGATATGAGAAGATGAGTCTTCAATTTATAGAGTTCCAAATATGGAAGAAAATAATGTTTTCCTTTCGGAAAAAAAGGTTAAAACATTTATGATAATGTTTTGTCTTTTCTAAAATAAATAAAATTCAAATAAGATAAAAAAAAATCAGAACAAAACCCTAACATAGATACACCATTATAAATGTTTCATAAGACAACGATTTTCTATAAGAAACTTCAGTGTATCTTCTTAGAGTTCATCTTGTGAGGATTCTCATCAGCTGATGACACAAATCATGATTGTTACAAATTTGTTTTCGATAAGCATTATTTTTTAAAGTTTCATAACTACTATTTTACATCCCAATACTACACTTTCGAATAGTAGTAATACAAATGTATAAGATATGTACTAGCTTGTTCCAAATATGCTTCCATAGCATAATATATACACTAGCTAGAGAGAAGGAAAAAAAATAATACTATGAGATAGATATAGTGAGAAGAGACGAATTTCAACTCGCACATGATTTTTCATGCTAAATATGTTATGAAGATCTAAAATTTGCCTTGCAATTCGTATTGTAGAGCCCAACGCTTTCGACCTTTCTTTCTTTGAAAATAGAAAAGTTAAAAGAAGGGGTCATTTTCATTATTACTATTTTGGTTAGTAAAATTAGATCCACTTATTCTAGGACCAATACTGGTCCATAACAATCAAAGTTGAAGCATAAGCCTATTAGTGAAGTGAATTATTGTGTAAGTTGTGATCCATATGGCTTTGGATCACCTTTGTCTAATCACCAATAAATAATGTGTTCATTTCTTTACTTTTAATAGCCAAACATAGTTTTATTTGTAAATTAAAAGTAGTCCTAATTTCTTTTAATCTTGTAAGTTGTCATATACTCATATTAATTATTGTAGATTCCATTTTGAGCGAGTTTGAAAAGCTACTATACACTATTTTTATTTGTTTATTTTGAATTTTGCACGTTTCTTAAAAGACCAATGAATATTATAATTATTTTACCACAATAATCATATTAATCGATGTATAGTCCTAACTATTGAGAAATTATTTGAACATATAATCCAAATTAAAGTGATGAAACTTACTTGGATTTTTTTTTTTGAAAAAAATTTTCACAATATGTCATGGCAATTAAGCTATTAATTATTGTTTTCTCTCTTTATAAAAGGACCCAATGCAATAATAATTCCAAATTATAAATCTTTGCCATAGATTTATACTTCTCCGATTAAGAAATTCTGATAATTACTAATTAGCTTGGAGTAATTTTTATATAGTCCAAAATCCAAAGTTTTTCAAAGTTGATACTTTTGGATTTATATTTCAGAAATACGTCTTTTTCAACTCCTGTCTAGAATGGCCAGTAATTTATGGGTCCATTTCTTGCAAAAACTCATAATGTGGCTATAAATTTAAAGGTAACCAACTTAAGCATCCTAAGCGTTTAGTCTGCCGACAATTATTCTCAGGATTTTAATCAGAGGTCTCGAATTCAAATCTCGAATATAAAAATATTTTTGTTAAGAAGCATTTTATTAAAAATTTTTTTACATAGAAACCTCTTCCATAAAAGGTTTCCCTTGTTGTTGTTGTTGTTTTAATAAGTATATTTAATTTAACAAATTAAGAAATTAAAACTTTGTTAAATTTGGGTGGATTGAACTATAATACTGTATTATTTAGTTTAATTTCGGGATAATTTATTTTCAACCAAATGATTTGTAAGTTTAGAATTCAGTTATTAATTATACTTGAAGTAGTTATTTTAAATATTCATAACCCATAAAATTGAAATACGGACTCCGACTCTGCTTACATACATATATATTCATTCAAGTGTTTTTTTCCAATGTGTTTTTAGCAAGAGATTTTATGAACATATATATATGATGTTACCCTTTTCTTTTACTTTCTTACTGACTTTGTCTACTTATTGACATGAAAGTGACTCCACATAATTGATACCAAACCTTGTCTCTAAGAAAAGACAACATATCTATCTTTTTCTTCATTACTTGTATAGTTTGTAAGGTACTTTTTCATTTTGCCAACTTTCTTATGGTTTGTTGACTATATTATAGTTTGCTCAAATGACATGACATACACCAAATACTAGCTAGTTACTACTTTCTAGATGAGGCAATAAATTTTTAAAAAACTACTTCTTTCGTTTTAATTTGATTGTCCTGTTTTGACTTGATACTAAATTTTAAATTTTTTTTTTTTTTTGAATTTTATGGTTTTAAATTATGGATATGTAGAATGTACCAGAATTGTCTTTTGACCTTATGATTTTAAACATGTCATGCGGAAAATGAAATTAAAGAGTTGTCAAAAGAGAAAAGACACATTTTTTTAAAGTGGACTAAAAAAGATAGTAGAAAAAAATCATTTAAAATAGAGAAAGTATTTATCTAAAAGGAACTAATAAAGTTCATTTTGATTAAGTCAATTAAATTTTTGGTTGACTCGAGAAGAGAAAAATGTGACATTTCTTATTCCTTTTTAGGATCTTCCACTATTTTACTCTTTTTGTGATTGAATCCACAACCAAAAGATTAGAAGTGGAGGGTGTTTACCGTTCGAACAATCAAAAAAGTGGCCTAAGTAGTCGAAAGCAATTAGAACCATCTTTATATATAAATATATATAGATGGTAGATCCTTTGATGGAAATCTTAGCTCCGCTACCAGCCTACCACAAATGGTGACAACATAACAACAACATGCCTCGTGTGATCCCACAAGTGTGGTCTAGAGATGATGGAATGTACATAGACCTTACCCTATAAATTCTGGGACTGTAAATTTTATTGAATCACTTATACCTATATATTGAAAGAGTCTTGATAATAATACATCCATGACCAAAGTAAAAGAATGCCAAAAAAAAAAAAAACTGATTACAGAATTTGGCCATTGTTTGCCATATCTAGAAAGCTGAAGAGATGCAACAATAAGTTTTAAAAAAAACAAAACAAATAACTTACATGTTCAATGAAAATATAATTTCACACAACTAAAAAAAGCACTCTAACAAGAGAGAAACTATCTATTTGCTAATCCATCTGCTATTTTTTTTCCCTGGTTCAATGTTCTGCTTTTTCGCCTATTTTAAGTTCTCAGTTCTGCAGGGAAGTACTTCATATAACTTATATTTCTGTGTAGACGACGAAATAAACAATGTTGCTGGTGCTGGTGCTGGTGCTGCTAAGAGGGGACTATCGTGCCAATGTAGCCGAATCCAGCAATGGTAAAGGTTATGACTTGGAGGAACACGTAGACGAAGTACTGACGTTTACCATAAAGGATATCATATAAACCACAGAAGAAAAGGAATGCTGCAAATCCCAATTCTTGTGGAAGAATCCTGTACAAATTGGAATAGCTCATTGTTAACGACTGAGGCGGATTTAGGACGAGTTCAATCATTTCTCAATATGCAGAAAAGTTTTAAGCTGATTGAAAGTTTCCTTACCTGTCTCCGAATAGAGGTCCTCGGGCTTTCTTGACAGGTTTTGACTTGTCCTTGTTCTTGAGAGCATCACCTAGTTTCTCAGTGACAACCCATTCGTTAGCCCTCTTTGCTTCGAGCAAGCCAATGAATGTAGCCTTTGTTCGGTGGTAAGCCATAACGTTCTCGAAGAGAATCCAATAGAACAGTAAATGAATTGACCTGCATAAACCATAAGCATATTAGAACATTGTGCAAAATGTTAAAACGAGGACGAAAAGAGAACTTGACGTTAGGATATGCTATAGTACACGAACCTTGGTGTTCCGACAGAGTTGAGAGTGGTGATGATGCAAGGGATGTAAATGGCAGCCCATATTGGGACTTCAACTTCAGGAACCAAAAGTGTCAATGGAAGAACGACGCAAAAAAAGAAAAATGTAACCATGTGAGCTATGATCTTCCTGACGAAGAAGAAGCTGTAGATCACATAAAACTTCTTCCAAAAATTCACTCTCTGCAAAAGCAAAACAAGACATCAAAAAAGTTGATCGTTATGATAATTGTGTTAACTTGTTCTCAAGTTGAATGTAACAATAGTAAGTGGTAACACCAAGAAACTACGTTGCTCGGACTCTTTAAAAATGTTGTTGTGTGCATGTCGGATCCAACATTGGTGTAACAGCGCCATTGTCAACTTGTTCTTAACTTGAATGTAACAATATAGTAACACCCACACTAGTGCAGCTTTAGGATACTGTGAACGTCGGATCCTCCAAAAGTAGTGCGTTTTTGACTACTTTTGGAGGATGCAACAGGGGTGTGACAACATTTTCAAAGAGTCCGAGCAACATGACCCACAATAGTGCATTTTTGGCTAATGTGGTGGATGTCGGATCCGACACTGGCCCAACAACATTTTTGTAAAGTCTGAGCAACATATCCTACAAGACATACAACTCACCTTGTTCCTGACAATTTCCATCACCATTTTCCTGAACAAATTTGCGGGGCCACACGACCATCGATGCTGCTGAAAACGGAACGCTTTGAAGGTACTTGGAAGTTCACTTTTCACCTAAGACAACAAAATTCAACACATGAGTCACTCTAACAGTTCACCACAAGATTCAAAGTCTTTTTTTAACTTTTTCAAATTCCGTATCAAGTCAAAAAAACAGACAAACAAATTGAAACGAATTGCATGTCAAGTCAAAGAGCCGACAAACAAATTGAAACGGAAGGATAAGTAGAAAGTTCTAATAAAAACATTGTTGGTTCATTGAGGAATTTAATCAAATACCTGGAGGTCACCAAGATAAACAAACTTCCATCCTTTAAGACTAGCTCTAACAGCAAGATCCATATCTTCAACAGTTGTTCTGTCATTCCATCCACCAGCTTCATTAATGGCTGCTATTCTCCATATCCCACCAGTCCCTGAAAAAAATCAATTCATTTTTGGTTAAACATTTTATATGCGGACACTCTATCCTTCCCAAATTACAAGATTACACGAGGTATGTCGTTGTTGTGTCGGATATTCCAAAAGTTTGCAACTATTGAAGAATCAGACATGCACCCAATGAAAACATGCACTCAATGATGATATTTTTGAAGAGTTCGAAGCAACATAAATACCCAGACGCCACTTTATGAGATTACATTATCTATGTTGTTGGTGTCAATAATAAACTATTCTATTAGACTTTTTAAAATTATTATCGTAGTCGTGTCGGATATTCCAAAAGTTCACCACTTTTAAAGGATTCTATATGCATCCAATAATATTTTTAAGGAGTTTAAAGTAAGTAACATAGGTAATTACTATTTCCCATCAACATATGTCGAGTAATTTAGTTCACCAAAATTTAAACAAATAAAAAGAACTAATCTATATTTTTACCTCTACAAAGAATTAGACTATTTTTTTTTGAGTGGTGTCAAGGTCAAATATTCCAATATACAATACTAAAAGATCGTCGCATCCGTATCAGATCGTCTAAAAATTCTCTTTTTTAGGATTTGATATAAACTCAACAATATTTTTAAAAAGTCAGTAGCAATATAAATAATTGTTATCTCCTATTAATATATGTTGGGAAACTAAGTCCACTAAAATTTAGACAAATGGAAAACAATCTTAATTTTTTTTCTAATAAGAAATAAATAAACTACTATCTTTTGTGATTTTCATTTTACTTTATTGACTATTAAACTACACCGTTAAATAAAAGTTTTATTTATAATTATTTCTTTCACATGATAGAAATCTTTTATTCCTTTAATAAATTGACACCAGTTATTTATGTAATGATTTAAAAAAATAAAAAAATTATTGAAACAAAATCTGAGTAAAACATGTGAGAGATACTGGTGGCAATTAAAGTTTCAATTAATAAAGGGTCAGAGTTTTAATTATAGATGGAAGGTGAAGCATGTGAGGTAACAGCTTGATTCTTGCATTGTTGCAAATGAGTTGTAATTAATTCTTTATGTTAAAATTAATTACACAACTCACTTTATTAAATTCAGTAGGTAGTATACATTTTCAGTTTCTTTATGTCCGATTAATTGAAATTCGTGTTAGAAGCGTCATAAAAAAACAACTCAATTTTCAGAATTCGAATCTAAAATCTTTGACTTAGGATGAAGAGGTACATTAGTTGCTAAAATTGCTACTCATGTTGGATTCGTGTCAGGAAGTTTTGTTTTAAAGATAGTGTCACCAAAGATGACACAATTTTCAAAACTCGAATCCAACTTCTTTTATTTAGGGATAGAAAGGTATCTTACCACCTTACGATAATCTTTGATGATATCAAACTATAAATTCATCTATGTTGCTCAGATTTTTTAAACTGATGTTACACTCTTATGAAAACTTTTAAAAATATCAATAAACAACCCATATCAGATAACATTATTGAAAAAATTCAAGCAACATAAAAGCTCATTTAAAGTTATGTTACTCGAATTCTTTAAAAAAATTATCAAGTGCGCGTCGAATATATCAACCTCCTATGTGAGCCATGGACAATTTGGTTGTCTATTCAAATAAAATAGTGCATTTTTTTAATTTGGCATAAAATATAGTAATAATATTTTTTAAAAGTCTAAACAATAAACACTCACCATTAAAACCAAAGAATGCATGAGTAGATGAGCCAACTTCTTGCTCCACTGTAAAATGATAATCTAGTGACATTTCTTGCATTCTTGTCAATAAACACTCATTTGAATTCACTGCAATAAAAAATAAATAAATAAATAAGTTCAATACATTTTTTAACATTTTAATAATTAAAAAGAGATTGGAAATTATTTAATTTAATTGTAATAAAGCTATGATGAAATTATTTAGATTCCAACATTGCATTATAATTCCAGCT
The DNA here is from genome assembly GCA_029582725.1 of Solanum chiquidenum. Classification (NCBI taxonomy): domain Eukaryota; kingdom Viridiplantae; phylum Streptophyta; class Magnoliopsida; order Solanales; family Solanaceae; genus Solanum; species Solanum chiquidenum. Next base: position 24,719 of record JAJOOS010079927.1, on the reverse strand, counting down.
GTCAAATTGTTCCATTCAATAATGGATCCAATCATAGATTAACAATTAAAATAATTATTTCTCAATTCCAAAAAAGCTCCAACATATATACTATTTAGCATCATAATATCAAATAAAATAAATAAACAAATAAATAAACTTATATTTCCTATATAGATATTATCAAGTCAAAGCAAATTCACAAACTAGTAAATGAGAGTATCTCATCTACATAGGTCTAATATATTTCAAAATTCGTCAATTCAAAATTCATAATATTAAAATTCTGACTCCAATACTAATCATATTATTTCAGTAAATATGAATGTAGTGTGCAAGTTGTTATGTTCAAATAAACTCGTAATTTTGACTAAGTCTTTATATATGTAGATAAGTTTACTAAATAAGTCAAATAATATATTTTCAATTCATAATATTTAAATCTTAAATTTATTCGTATCGAATAATTAATAAATTAAAAAAGGAGGGGAAAAAAGAGAGCTGTAAATAGTAAGTGAAGTGTCGGTAGAGTAAAGGAGGAAACAGAAGGGACACGTGGAACTGACACAATGGAGGTCCACCAAGTGGACCCTGAGGCTCTGAACACAGCATCATAGCACGTGGGGACATTTGAATGACCAATCTACCCCTCCTACTTCTATCAATCTCATTCGGTGTTGTTATATGTATTGAAATTCAACTAAATTTGAAATGGCATCGGAAGGTTACAGAATGGGGGTAAAGGTCTTCTTATCAAAGGCAATTTCGTATCTAAAAAAACTCAATCTCGACATTTTTAATTAAAAATGAAGAACTATTTATCATTTCATCATGTTTCACGTTATTTACCAAAAGTAAAATTCATATTCAAACCCGTTGTTCAACAAAATGACAAGACTACCCCTTTTATCTTCCAATTATGCGCCGTTAACTGCGGGAGAATTCAACAAACGGACAGGATAATAACGTCATTACACCCATCGTTAATGACTCTAATTGATAAGGAATCAAACTTAGTCAAAATGCCAAAAAAAACGGGTGCACAAAATATCCGGTGTTCACACAAGATTTGAAGAAAGATCTAACCAAAAGAGACGTGATGTAAAAATCCTACTGAAATATAAATATTAGTAATAATTTTTACAATTTAAACTTGTAATCTATAAGTCATACTGAAATAACTTTTTTAAGTATTTAAAATTTCGAAGATAGATAAGTCTTAATTTAGAATTTCATGCACATAAAAATACAAAAGTGTATTATTATTATAATTATTAAGTATAATGGGATCCTTGCTTTATTGGCTGATAGTCTATTAAGGGAAATTCATAAATCAACATCATATTATTATAAGATAAAAAATAAGCAAATCGAATATTAATTTCGTAACAACTAATTTTATACTTTATAAAAAACTTTATTGTGATTGATAGAAATATATTCGAACAACTCATACTTTGTTCTATTTAGTAATTTTCAACTACTCAATCATAACGACCATAATAACAACAAATTCAGTATAATTCCATAAATAAAGTTCAAAAACAAAAATGTACAAATTAACATGGAGACGTAATTTTCAATAATTCCTCAACTTAAGAAAATTACCTATAACTATCTTATAGTCACAATTTAATGCATAATTTTTTTAATATATACTACATGAGTAAAAAAAATTTAGAAAAAATAAAATAGTGAAGTCCGTGATGTACGTTATTTACTCATAATAAATAATAAAAATTCCCGTGACTGATGGATTCTTCTAGGGACCCACAAAAAATAATGCATAAAAAAAAAAAAAACTTTCCAAAAAAAATTAATAAAAAAAACCAATAATTTATCCCTTTTTTAATTAATGCATCTTAAATAATAATTGCATTTAATAGTACCACCGACACTTTCTTATAGCAACACATAAATGTCAATTAAATCATCAACAACTACGTCTCAATCACAAACCGTTAAATTAATATGAGATTTTGAAATCTTACCGAATCTCCATCGACCCTGAACAAGAGCGATTTCCGGGTTATGTATAAGGAACGGGATTGATCTACGGAGAAAATCCGGTTCGGGTCGAAAATCGGCATCGAAAATTACGACGTATTCACAATCTTTAACATAATTATGCTTTAATCCTTCTTTAAGTGCTCCAGCTTTGTATCCTCCTCTTGTTTCTCTAATTTGATACGTTATATTAAGTCCTTTACTTTCCCATCTTAAACATTCTGTTTCAACCATATCCTAAAATAATAATTAAAAAAAATCATTAATTAGTATTAATAAAAAAATGAGAATTTTTTTATTGAAATAATTAATAATGTTGATTATGGTAGGTGAATGATTTTTGTAATTAAAACTCAACATTCTCAATTAATGCTAAATTGATTGCTTAATATTAAATTAAAAAAGGGGGACAAAGTAGGAGTCAACATAAATCATTTTCAATTAACATATATATATTTAGACCAGAAATTTAAAAACTTTATAATATCCTTTTATTTAAAAATAAACTAATGTTTTTTTCATTTTTTAATTAAAAGGTATTAAAGTTAAAAGAGTAAAAAAGTTCAAAAAGGTAAAATAACATATTTATTTTACCATTCTGGCCAAATTTTATGGCCAAAAAGATTTTTTCATTTAGATAATAGTTATTGAAACTGAACTTTAAAAATACTGAATAAATATTTGACAATAAAAAGATCGAAAATCGAAAAATTAACATATATTTAGATAATAATTATTGAAATTGAACTTTAAAATACTGAACTTAATATCTTACGATAAAAAGGATAAAAGAATATATAGGAAGAAGTGTAGACGTCAAATAAAGGTGATTTTTTTAGATCTTATAATATAAAGATAGGATTACAAAGATCAAGGTAAGAAAAATATTGTTTTTTTGGATTTAATTTAGGAATTTTTTATTTGATGTATGATCTTTTAAATGTAGTACAATGTGCATTATTGATTGTACTTTCTAATGATTATGATGCAAAAAATAATAATTCAAAATTCAAAAGGATTTTTTTAAAGTAGTGTTTGGCTTACCTTAACAATAGGATCAGTAGAATCATCAAGAACTTGAATCACAAGGCGATCAGACGGCCACGAAAGGTTACACGCAGCTCCAATGGAAATCTTATACACCTACACCAAACAAGCCATTAGGATTTTTCAACTTTTTCTTTTCTTTTTCATCTGATGCTCGATATCCATTTTAGAATCCCGACTATTCTGAATTCACATTACATCAAATACACAAAACAAGAAAAACCTCTCTACTAAAAATCCTCTCATTTTCTATACTATTCTAAATTCACGCATTGTAAGACTAATCAAATGGTGAAAAAACTCCCTATCGGACAAGCTCAATTCCATCTGATATAGGATACTAACACGGATTCACGCCTTGTATGGCCCACAAAAAAAAGGAAAGAGCTTCTTACTAAACTCAAACTCGAGATCTGTTATAAAAGTTAAAAGGAATCCTACTCATCACACCACTAACCATATATGAAAACATCAAACCACTTTAAACAAAACTAAAACAAGTCTCTACCTTTTTCCTACCAATAAAAAACAACAATAACATATCCAATGAAATCGCATAGCTAGTAGGGTCTGAAAACGGTAGAACACAAAGGAAAACAACAAACTAAAACAAATCTCTATTTTTTCCCTACAAATAAAAAACAACACACTCATTGAAATCAAGTAGGATCTAAAAACGGCAGAAGAAGTAAACTATCGTATAAGTGAGGTCTAAACAGAATAAAAATCAAAATGTTGTTTACCTCTTTCTCATTGAACATGGGAATTTGTACAAGAACTTTAGGAAAATCAGCACTTCCAATTTCCAAATCATCATCAGCCATTGGTATCCATTTATACCTTTTATCTGGTTTTTTCATAAAAATCTTAACAAGAACAATGACTATTCCCATATATAATCTTTCAACAAATAACATTAATTCCATTGCTATGCAAATGTACACTGCTGATTTCAACAATGGTACTAATAATGGTGCTTTCAACACTTCCCACATCATCCCAATTTGCCCCGCTATGTCCGAGGCAGTTGCTTGAACAGTCGACATAGCGGCGGCGAAAATTAATAACAAATTAAATTACACTGATAGTATAAATAATACTGCTCTGTTATGTTCGATGATCGAATTTAATTCGGTCCGTCGGGTGAAAAACAAACAGAGCAGTATTATGACATTGTAGAGAGGGTAGTGAGTTTAGTGTGAGTGTGGAATGAGTAAAGGGGAGTTTTATAGTCAATTTTTGGACTTAATTTTGATTTTTTTTTAATTCCAATAATGGCCCTTCTACTTTTTATATATATATATTTTTTATACAACTGGACTTGACAAATGAGAAAAGAAATTGTGTGTATTTTTAAATAATTAATTAGAGGATCCAATTGACTGAATAATTCAAGATCTAATATCAGTGGAAAAAGAATCTAAATTAGGAAAATAATTAATGGAGAAATAAAAAGGAAATCTTTTATAACTTTCTATATAATTAAAATTAGGTGTGTATTTAACTTTTTTTTACATAATTTGTTACTTCTCTTTGTGCAACAATATTTGTTCATTATTGATTTTGTAGATTTTCTTTAAAAACTATAAATAGAAGAGTAATTTTTCTATATCACCCTTAAAATATAATAAATACAATGACTTGAAAATGTAATAGAGAAATGACAATAATTAATAATAAGTGTAAAATTATCCCTTGATTTCATAAATTGGACAACTATTATTTGACATCCTAAAATAGTATAGTGGACAACTATTATTGGACGGAAGGAATAGCAAACCCTTACATAAATACATACAAATCAAAATTCATTAAGAAATTCATCAAAACGTACAAATCATAACTCATTAAGAAATTCATTAAAACGTATAAATTAGAGCTCATTACGAGATTCATGAAAAAGTACAAATTAAAACTCATTTATCAGCACTTGAGGTCGCTATCCTAAAATTCATAATCTCTAAAGGTTAAATCTAGAATGTGTGTCTTATATTTTGAAAAAATGATACTCCAAGACCTAGTTATATAGCTCATTTTCACTTATATTTTTTCTAATATTCTTACATACATCAATGTCAATAAATCAACAATCATATACTTGTCACAAAATATTTATGATATATACTTTGAAGAGAATATTCTATGGTGAAAAAAATCACCCAATGTCCAATAACCAAATCTACAAGATCCATACATACATATAAATATAGATCTATGGCAACTAAGGTGTAGAGCTACTAGTATAGTGTTTGGTGAATTATTGCATATGCCCCATAGATGATGGGCAGATCTTGATTTTTGGACCTATCAAGTATACTACTTCTACTTCTTGTCCCCAAAGAAAATAAACTAAAATATTGTCAGCTTGATGCACGAAATATCTCGTCTTCATGTAAATTTCTAGGAAAAATCTAGCATAGACCTAATAATACTAAAAGTTGAAATTATTGTAGTTGTTTATAAATTCTAAATTTCAGGATTAGAGTCATGTAGGATCAATGAGTTCATCCAAATCTCATTCGACAAAATATTACATTTTTATAGACGTTGAATTCTCCATAACTTTTTGTGTGTCTACTTTTTCATATTTTGATTCTATCACTGCTTAATCCATCTTTGAAAAGAGCTAAAACCAACACCATCAAAATATGAAATAGACAAATTATTCTGAAACAAGTAATGATGACTGATTTTACTGCTCAAATCTATAACCTATAAGATAGACAAAATAATTTAACTTTTCTTTTAAGGCTTTCATTAGAAAAAACAAAACAAGAACACTTATGTTAGTCACTTTAAAAGTTGTAACAAGAAGTTGAAGAACAAGATTCATGTGAGAAACAAACTAGATGATAACATATGACTGACTCATAAATTGACATGAAGACAATAGGATATGATGTTTATTTGCTCACATCTTAGTTGTATTTTTTTAACCATCTAAAATTATTAACCGGTGAATTAAATATTTTTGTCCTTTAACTAAAGGTATCGATATCTATTGGTCATTTTTCGATCTTATCTTACTATTATTGAAGTTTATTCGTGAATTTTAAAACTTCAAACACAACTACAAGCAAGTGATTGGTAGGGGGTTCATCCAAACCTCCTTCGGCGGAAAATTATATCATTTATACATGATTAAAATAATTTTTTAGGTGTATATTATAGACGTCGAATCCCCTTTGGTTACTTTATATGTTTATTTTTTCAGATTTTGAACTCTCTTATTAAAGATTCCGACCCCGCCACTAACTACAAGTGGTTGGTCATTTAATCGTTTCCATTCTTAAAGTTGTACCCTTCTAGTAACAAAATGACTATTTTTTTTAACATGAGTTAAAAGTGATTATTTTTTAGTTTTACTCGACGTTTCCTCCTATAACAAATCTTATGTTACATGAATTTAAATTAGTTAAGGTGTAAAATAAATATCGAACACCGATGGAAAAAAGGAAAAAAAAAATAGTTGTATTTTTAGTGTTAGGCCATCACACTTCTTCTTTGATTTTGGGGTAGGGGAACTTTTTGTCGGTTGACAGTGATATATGTGTGATTGGGTTTTTAAATTTCTTTTTATATATATAAATTAGTTAATTTGAGATATTTTTTATTATATCCTCATTTACAAATTTAACATAATTAAGTATAATATTATATATATATATATATATATATATATATATATTCACTTGAATCTAGCTCGTAATATTGAATTCTTTTATAGTACAAACTATGAGTAAAGACATGGAGATATGTGATTAGATTGTGAGAAAAATACTCTAATAATATGGAGAAGAAAAAATTAGAACATTGTTAGTATGTAAGGTTTGATTTATATTTTAATATAATATAACAAACCACTTAATCTATACTCATAGTTGACGAATTTTATATCGCGACTCATTACTACTTTAATTTTCCTTTGATAGGAATGATTGATTTTCTAACTTGTTGGTCCCCGATTATAAGAAGCGAGGAGGAAGAAAAGTTGTCGGTGAAGCTTTGTGGTTGACGCCCGAATATAGTCTCCCACAAAATTAAAATTAGTAAATCCTAAGATGAATGTCGATAAAAACATAATCATATCTAGTGTATCATCACACCGATCAATATAACATGTGTTTAACTTACATTTTTATTATTTACTCATAAGTCATAACTAAACAATACACACTCTAACTTTTATTTTCAATTTAAATTAAATAATATAATTTGACATAAACATCACAACAACAAATAATTTTTTACCTTTTTTTTTTAAGAGATCACAAGGGAGGCCGCACAACTTTGGGAGTATTTAAAGGAATTAGCTTTGGTGCTTGTGTAAAAAAAAGTCAAAGAAAATAAATAAAGAGAATTATTTTTTTAAAGAGTAAATAAAGAAAATATTTTCTATAGAATTTTTTTTTTGGTAAAAGTGGAAGATATAGGAATAATACTTGAGGATTTCTTTTTATCTGCTTTGAGATATACTTATTTTAGATTTTCATCAAGAAAATTAAATTTAGAAGATAAAGTATTCACCATCCAAAGTAAATCGATGTACAAAGATCAAACTCGAGACCTTCAGTTAAGTATTGAAAAATATTTATCAATCTATCATAAATTTTAACAAAAGTGAATTGAAAATATTAATTCATTTAAATACAATAGCTTTTTCAAATCCTATATACAAATTAAGAAATACAACCAAAAATTTATTACTGCTCGATTGAAAACTCAATTATTATTATAATATGTATATGGATTGTTAAAGAACTATAAACTTCAATTTTTTAATTATTTTAAAATATAATTTTTCTTCATTAAATATATATTTTATTTATGTATTATTACCTTATAATTGAAATATTATTTAAGAGTAATTACTTTTAAGGATAAAACAAATTTTATCTTAAACTTCTAAAATAATAAATAATTTTAAAAAAAAATTAAAAAAATTACGATAAATAATTTGCTATGGAATAACGATACAAGCTTGTCTCAATAGTTTAATTTTGCATTAATAGTAGCTATTTATGTGCATTGTGCTAAAATAGTCATACTTTTTTAACGGTTACTTTATGCATTTATTAATGGAAAATGAAAGAATGGAGAAAAAAATCTATTTAATTTTTTCCAAATTAAATCCCTCAATTCATCATCTCTTTTTACTTTCAAGTTTTGTGTATTAAAATTACGGGATATAATACGTTTAGACTTTAGTTCCTCGAATATCGATAAATTGTTTTGGCCATTGTAATTATTTAGGTAAGTATATTTAATTTTTAATTACTTAATACATACACTTTTGAATCCTTAAATTACAGTTCTTCAAAATTTTATAATACATTATTGAGTGCTAAATCATTCAATTATTGAAGTATTATTTTAAATTTAAACTATAGTTCTAATTATATATATATATATATATATTAAAAATAATAATTAAAAGTACATATTTTTAGTGCATCGGGATTGAATATGCTAATATTATAATGGTCAAAATTATAATTCATTAAAATAAAGAGGCCAAAAATGTACTCCCTCCGTCCCGTATTATAAGTCACATTTTTTATTTGCACTTGCATTAAGAAATAAGGTAGTTTTACCCTTATGCCCTTATTTAATGTTTGCTTATGACAACTTTGTAATAAATGATGAAATGTTAGATTTCAAAAATATAAATGCATTTGGATGACTATTTAAATTTTACTTTTTGGAGCCAAATTTTTTTCACCAATTGATCCAAAAAAAAAATTAAAATTCAAGTTTTTCCCACCTCAATTTTTCTATATATTTTGTGTAAAATATTTTTTTATATAAATTCTTAAAGCAAACATGACAACATCACAAAATATTCAAATTCCATTACTTCAAATTGATCTAAATTTTCCTGCTGAATCTGATGTTATTGATAATGAAATTAGACGACAAATGAATTTTAGTTGTAGTTAGACAAATCTTTTTTTTTTATTTAAATGGTGCATAACTCCTTTATTCTGATCTTGATTTTTCTCATTTTGGCCTTCACATATTTTGGTTGAGTCTTCTATTTTTACATCCTTTGAACTTTTTGAAATGTCATCTTCCTTGATAAAATTTGTTGAAGCTTCAACTTTCAAGATTATTTTTGATTTTTTTTTTATCTTTTATTTTTAATTTGTTTGTTGATATTTTTTTTCAAAATCATATTTTATAGAATAAGTAGTGAATAAACAAAGTAGTTAATTAATGAATGGGTAAAATATGGTAATTTATGCATAAATTTTATAAAATGACATATATTGTGGTCCAACTATTTTTAAAAAAGGGGTGACTTATAATATGGGACGGAGGAAGTAATTATTCCTAAAATTAAAATACCAAAAAGGACAATATATAGCTTGACTAACTTTTAATTTTTTGACTTGTTACCAAAGTGGTAGACAAACCTAACATAAAAGATAAAGTCTCTTTTCCAAAAATCGTTTCTTCATTCCCACGCACTTAATAATTCCTTATTTTTCACAATTTTTTTAGCAAATGCGTGGTATATAATTAATGAAGGTAAAAAGGACAAATATACCCTTGAACTATCACAAATGATATGTTAATACCTTTCGTTATACTTTATGGTTGTACATATCTTTACCGTTATTCTTTTGAGTTGTGTATACCCTTAAAATTAACGGACGGATACGTGGCTTCATCTCAACCATTTACTCGATTTTATTTGTTTATTTACCTAAAATTAAAAGATCCACCCATTTTTCATAATTTACCCACCCATGACCCAAATTAAAACACATGACATTTAAAATAAAAATAAAAAACAAAGAGCCCTCCTCCATTAAAACATAACCTAAAACCTTTTAAATCAAACAAAAGACAAAATTGTTCTTCACTACATTTTCATTTGAAGCTCTTTCAAATCTCATTAAAACAAAGACACAGTAACATGTGCTTTCATTGAAAAACAAGAGACCCATTTTAATTTGCTATTGAATGGGGTTGAAAATACTACCACCATTGACGGATAAAGCTTCAAGCTTTAAATTGGATTTTCATTTTTCTTGAGTTCCGCCATTAATGGCGAGCTCCAAGCTCCGACAAAATTGAAGTTTGATAAAATCAGTAAACAATACCGTCAACAACAAATAGATTCCAACGACCGAGAAAAAACCAACAACGAGCTTCATCTCCAGCCAAGTGAATTGAACCTTGTGCACCATATTTTTGTGGTTGTTGTTGGAAAGTTTTTTATTTTAATTTTGCACATGATTGAAAATATTCTTACAATCTATTTGTGTTGTTGAAAGAGGTTGATTAATTGTTGTTGTTTGAAACTTTAAGAAGGATGCATTGAGTTTATTCCAGATGAAGTTTATTTTATTTCTCTTTTATTTTTATTATTATTATAAGCAAGGAATCAATGATATTTCCTTACAAAAAAGATGAAGGGTAATTTGGTTGTGGGTCGGGTGTATCTTTTAATTGTGGGCCGGGTTTATGGGGCGGATTGTTAGTTTATGGGTTAAAAATAATGATCAAACGGGTAGTTGATTAGGATTAAGACACGTGTACAAAATAAGGAGGCCGTTAGTGAGAGGGGCATGTGTGTACCGATAATTGGATGACAGGGGCTGAGATGGACCCAAAGTATAACGGAAGGCATAGACATACCATTTAGCAAAGTTCAGGGATAAATTCATCTTATTTTTCATTAATGAATAATAGACTTTTTATGTACTGAATATTGACGATTGTTATATTCTTTGTTAGTTATAAACTATTACATAGTGGAGGTGGATTATTTTCGTCGGCTAACTAAAGACAAGGGTGAATGTAGCTACAAGTTATTGAATTTATCTGAATCTGATATTTTTAAAATGTAGCATAAATTTATATGTAAAGGTATCACTAATATTGCAACAAATAAAAGATATGATTGATCGTATCGTTAAAAATATAATAGTATCAAAGCTAGAAATCTTAAATGATGAGCACATAATGCTTAAATATTAGATTTAACTATGACTAAACATGTATATGTTCCTTTATATTGCTACGATTTACTAATATGTGAATTAACTTCCGTTATAAGAGTAAAATCAAGATACGTAGGTGAATCGACTCATCAAGTTTCATTAGTTGTTAAAATAAGATTCACATACGGCTAGAAAAACACTTATCATGCGTTGGTTATTAACGGCATTTCGAAACATGTCCAAATCAAAATATGACTTTCATTATACTTTAAAATATTTTTTTTCTTTTGTATTCATTTTACTTTTTTTTAGTCAAAAGAAGAAGCAAAAAAAATCAAATGTCGAAATAGTAATAAGAAAGCGGAAAAATTGGCGTAATTTGCTGATTTATGCTTTTAAATTTATTTACTTAATTAGTTTTTTCTAAAGAGAGTCGTTTTCAGTTGTTAGTTAATTAATTGCGTGCTAAAGACTGCCTAAGATTATTTTGAAAGTGCTATTTTTCATTTGTCTTTATTGCCTTTAATCACTCCTAAAAAATATAAATTGAAGATTTTGTGAAAAAAAGTAGATATTACGTTGTTTGCTTACATAAACAAATAATAATAATCCATTGCCAACCCTTAATTTATGGATTTTTTGATTGCTAAACTTGTGCAACAAAAGTCTCCATATGGTCATTGTATTTTCTTTATTTTTTAATAACCATTATGCACTTTTTTTTTATAGAAGCTATTCTTCAGATGTGTATTTGATAAACTCGCTCTTATACAATATTTCACTAATCATATTAAAAATATTAACCATATTACATATATTTTTATTTGATCTTTATAATTTATGACTCGAAACATATAACACTCAAGTATAAGGGATAAATGGTTTATCTGATTTTAAATTTTGAAAAAATACTTTAAACTTGTCTTTTAATTTAATTTTCATAAATTTCAAATAAACCTCCATCGTCTCATCTTTTTTAGGAATATAATCAAATTCAACTTTATTTTTAACTCTAATGGTCTAACTTCATAAATTTTAAATAAACTAAAAAATATTTAGAATTTCTGATCGAACACCTATTAAACTTTTTTTTTACAATAAACATTTTTAATCAAATTATGTCAATTGGTGATATTGATTCTCGATAAACAATAAAGTACCAGACAAGTTGGGATATTATATTTGCTTAAATAAAACATAATTTTGGGATCATTGAACCTTGAGGGATCCTAAAACTCCAAAATCCAAACAAACTATCTTGATTAGGTCAAAGTTAACTTTTTTATTTTCTTAATTTTCCAATTCAATGTTTGATATCTATTTTTACGATTAGCTAATTTGAATTTATGTTGAAAATAACATATTACTTTAGAAGTCAAGTGTTACTTATTAAAAACGATTTGATTTTCAGGGTTTAAACATTACCAATCTGATAAAAGATAAAAATATTTTTTAACTAATGTACATATATCTTTTAGAGATAGTTTGGTATGTCGGACAAACATAAATAATCCTAGAATAAAATTTTAGTGTCGTCTTATCTCATATTTTGCTATTAATTTTTGGACAAGTTATACTATGATTAGTAATTAGCAGTGGGTGACCCACATATACTTAAAGAGTGTTGATTGATAACTCTTCACCGTGAAATTACACTATCTAGCTAGGTAAAAATATAATCGTATGTATATATATTACTTATTGACACTTTTTGGTTTCTATGTGATTATATTTCTTTATATTTTGACACCTCTTTGTCGAAGTTCTGACTCTTCCACTGATAATTAGTACATCACTAATCATTCATGTCAAAGGTGAAATAATAATATCGTGATTAATTATTTCGAGATCAAATAATAAAGTGACTAAAATATCCCTGAAGTCCATCAAATCTTTTTTCTACTAAATAAGATGAAGGATAACAACCACTTTTTCTTATAAATTTCGCTATGCATATTATTTTTAATATAATAAATTAAATTGTCAATAAAAAATAATCCCAGTACAACTTGTCTTTAAATTAAACCAAAGGATAAACGTATATAATTGCATTTGCACTTGATCAACTATATAATAAGGCATAAAATTATTAGTTCACCCCCTCCCCCTTATAGCATGACAAACTTGTAGGTGAAGTAGCCTAGGGTTCTCATAATTAAGCAATGTCTTGTGATCCATTATTTGAACTTTTTTATGGACACAAAGCTCCATGGAACTATCAAACCTAATTTTATGCAAAAGTAAAGAAAGAAAATGATGTTTTTTAATATATGTTTGGCCAAAACCTAGAGAAGCTTGCTCATAAGTCATAAGTACCAACTTTTCTCCATTTTTTAGTCAATTTTCATATTTAAAGCACATAACAAACTTATGTCATTGAATCATTGAATTGTTCATAACAAAAATCATAACATTATCCAAAAATATAAAAACATAAATTTCATATTATTTTCCTTTTTATGGTTCTTCACAAGTATTGTTTGCGGAGAGTAGAATCAAGAATGTATATATGCATACTTTGCCCCTACATTTATGGGACAAAGAGACTGTTTTCGATAAACCTCAACTCAAAATAAATTTAATAAAATATTTAGAAAGAGGTCTATATATTAATAATTTTTATTCTATCCAAATTAAAAATGCTCATAGCAATTTTTATGTTCTCCAAGAATCAAAAGTCATGACTAACCTTCTTCTTTTAGCAAAAGTAAAATCATAGGCTCAAATCTTTTTCACCAGTAATTGATAAAGTGTAGGCTAAAAAGAGACTATTTATTCCCCAATGAATGTCTTTAGGTTAACCCCTCCCCCCATGCACCCCCACCCAAAAAAAAATTAGATTTTTTTCTTATTTTCGTATTTAATATTTATATTCAAATTCGATTAAATTTAAATTCATGACTTATTAGAGAATTTTCTACAGATGGTACTTCCAGCAAGATTCTTTTTCATTCCTATGAACTTGAATAAAAAATCTTTAAATAATATGAAAAAATCTAACCACTCATATTATTATGTTTAATTAAGATGCTTCTCTTGTCTAAAATAAAAGGCTACAAACAAACTCAAATAGAAACAAGGAAAAAAAGGAAGTATTAGCAAACAATAAGTAATAATAACATGTATGAGGTGGCACAAGATCCTAGACTAAAATAGTGAAATAAAATAAGAAATACATAAAGTATATATAATAATTAATAAAAACAAAATTACCTATTAATGAAGCTTCTATATATCCAAGAAACAAAATACAAGACTTATTACTTCTTCTTTGTTTTTTGTTTTCTTGTGAAACTAATTATATTAATTAGTAAAAAGACATAAACTTATAATCTGTCAAACATTTGTACTCATTAGTGATTATTGGATTCTTTTTTTCCATCTTTGGATTCCCCTTTCCCATTTTTTTATTTAAAGAATTATATTAAACTGTTATTTATTCAATTGCTTAAATTAAAAGTAATCAGCATAATACACAAATGTATAAGAGATAATATATTAAAATTTTAATATGAATTCAATTTATTCTATATTTGGTAGATTTTTATTCGAAATTATTTACATCATAATCTATATATTATTTTTATTTCACACTCTTTAAGAATAACAATTTCGAGATAAAACAACAAAATGATAAAATTTGTCATTTTCTAAAGCATTTTAGCCAAAACCTAATTAAAAGTGATCAAAATTAAAATTGAAAATAAAAATTTTATAATTCAAAACTAAATACACGATTTATAGTAAAACTTACATTCATTCAATAATTTTATTTATTTATTTTTATATTATAATCCTGAAATTATAATTTATGTTTAATTTGTTCACCAACTAAACGATCCTATGAACTTTAACTCTTTATTAGTTTCAGAGGGAGTTTGAGAGAATTAATACAATGTGGGACAACCTAATAATAGAAGAGAATTTTATAATTAAAATTCTTTTTCTAGTATTATATTATAATAATAAAATGGGACAACATGTACATCAAGGAAAATATTCAATGTTTAGATCTTTGTATTTGTACAAAAAATAAATGATTTTGACACCAAACAAGAATATATTTCTTTGCATAAATAGCCTATTTTTTTTCTCAGAAAGAGTAATATGTGCAACTTTTTAAAATTCTTTAGCTATGACTTTTTTCTTTTTTTATATTAGATGATGATTGAAAACTTAAATTTGTTAACCGTCAATACTTTAGAGGCGTTTTTAATATGAAACACTTATTAACTTTAAATTGAGATTTTTTTAATACGAATCTAAATAAATCGAATTCAGACAAGTTCTTACGACTAAACGAGTATCTAATTAATGTGAATTTTTATTTTATCAAATCACTTAACTATGATAGGCTATAGTTAGTATTAAAATATAACATGATTTTAAGAAAGACAAATCCTATAGTTAAATAATAAAATTCATTGCTTATCATATTCAACGATGAATTATCATAAAAATTTGTTAGCTACGAGAAGTTTACTAGTTAATTAAAATAATACATGAGAATTAGTTAGGTAACACGTACATTTTTCTTTATAATTTTTATTCTCTAACTTTTGTTTTGTTCTTATTTTTTTCTTTTTTATGGTGGGGTGGGGGTGGGAGTGGGTGGGTGGGGGTCAATTGTGTATTATATTCTGCCGACAGTTTGGTTATATTTCAATTTCACTACTTTCACTTTAACCAATAAATTAAATAAAGTAAAATTTAAGTAAATAAAAACATTAACACTAACAAAAGTCAAAAAATATATTTTTATGTTTCTTGCAAGATAAATTATTCAACAGCAAATATATAATATATATTTTTCTGATAGGATATCCTTTTAAAATATTCTAAATTCTGAAACATATTTTTGAGGGTGTAATTAAGAGGTCAGAAACAAGTTGTACTATAAATGAATTATTTATATTTATTTATAGTGCCAACTATATTAATTAATAATAATTTGATAAAAAATAATTCCATCTAGAATTAATTAATTATATTTGCTTGTATCGAAATGTATACAGAAATTTTATCTGATGTGTCCAGTTGTCCACGTTACCTCATCAATAATGTGTAAATGAAGTAATAGTATGCTATACGTATACGAACATAGATCGAACTGTTTCACGATGTTTTAAATTTAACCTAATATACCACTTTAATGAACGAACGTATATCTCAACCTTGGAACACACTACAACCCTAAGCGGCAAAAAGCCAAACATGAGGTGTCAACTGAATTCTTAATTAAGAAAGACCAGTTGACGTGTTATCCTTAAAGAACGACGATTCTGTTTTTATAAAAATCGCAATTCGAATCACTAAAATTGACTTTTATCTATACTTGACTATACGACGAGTGAATTTTACAGTCAAGCACCTTTCTACCTTTGATCTATAATACCTAATATAAGGTTTGATTTTTACCAAAAATCTTTCTTATAATATTCTCAAATTGTATACCCCACAAACTCAAATACATAAAATGATATATTTCTTTGTATTTACCAAAAATGTAATTAAAAAAAACTAGAATTTAATTGGTAGGCCAATAGGATGTCAAAAACATGTTGAAATTGCATGGAAATTTGTGATAATTGTCGGTTATAATTTATGTATCTAACATTTTTCTTTTGTAGACTTTTTTTTTGTGTAAGCGAAAAATGCGGTAGAGATTAATTCAATCTCAAGAAAATTAAGTATTAATTGGTTTAATAAATTAATAATTAAACTACTAACCTAAGACTATTCTTGATTGAACAACACGTATTAACAAGTCCAAATTTTATTTATCGTGTTAGGAAACATATAACAAATGTGGACAGACAAACCTAACACATTTTGATTTATTCATCTTTTTTTTTAATAGTTGTGGTGTCTAGGTTAACTTGTGACGCACATCGATTGGCTTTTACAGAATATCTCTCATCTCTCGATTATCAACAACGTGTAACAGATTATAACTTTGTCCATTAAATTAGGACAAAATGAGATATCATCACCTAGCGTTTTTTTTTATATCTTGGATGGAGTTTGAAGTTGAGACATCATAATTCTTAATTCACTTCAGTGACTACTAGATCAATCCTTGAGGGAATTTTGATTGGATCATCTTTATGACTTAGTATTATTTTTCTTTGGTCAAATAAGAAAAAAAAAGGAAGAAAAAAAAAATCTTATGTATGATTGGCAATATGGGGTTAGTCACGTGATGAGCATGTTATTCTAGAGGAAAAGCATATGCTAACACATGATTTTAAAAAAAAATATTTTTGGAAAATTGAATTAAAAGAAAATAAAAATATAATTTACAAAATAAATTTTGACTTTTAGTGTAGGATAGGCCTTTTTTTAAAAAAACTTTTATGGTAACCATATGAAAATAGAGTGCTTTTTTTTTATATATATATACCCTTGTTGTGTCAAATAGTAAACATAGGTCACATGGATTTATTTTGGATGGACCTTATTATATACCAACTATTTGGAGTTCACTAACATGTTTTATATGTCATGAATGGACCTACTTAATGGATCCATAACCTCATATATTTTCCCCCACTATATAGTACTACAATTTAGATACCCCTTATCATCAATTTCTTGGGGTTTATGTTTTAGCATGTTTCATATTAGTGGTTAGAAATCTATTAGGATCATTTTTTTTTCTCTCAAAAGTCAATTGAATGTCATTTCTAACACAAACCTAGAAATATTAATTTTTCTATTCTGATATGCTATTTCTTTATAATGAGAGGAAGGGGGTCGGCTTTTTTCCCGTACCAATCCTTATTTACATCTTTTTTTTGGGTGTATAGCTCAGTTGGTAGAACATTGGGATTTTAGCCTAATGATCGCAGGTTCAAGTCTTGTTATTATACCCAAACCTACCTTACACTCTTCTATGAATAAGGATGCATAATAACCTTTAAAGATGACTCTTTAGCCTTTCGACTCGCTTCGACGACTTTCCCCTGACGACTTTTAGAGAATTATGTCAATTAAAACTTTGATTATATTCTAGATTTCCATCTTATAAAAAGTATTTATAGCTCAACTCTAATAATATAAGTATACAATAATGTGTCTCCATAGTTACACATTGCGTTGTATTTTTTTTACAAATTGTATTATATATATATATATGAGGTTGAAACTTTAGACTAATTAAAAAAGGGGGGGCCTTTGAACTTGGGCTAGACATTCTTTTGACTAGAGCACTTAAAGAAAAAGACAGCCATCTTTAAATTCCATAAACTATTTATCAAAAAATGTTAAGAATATTTATTTGTATTCAATGTTTATATAAAATCAAAATATATAATTGTCTAAAGTAAAAAAAAGGTGAAAATATATATCATTTAATCATACTGCAAGGTACACTTCTTAATTCTTACATTTATTTGCTTGATGCAAATATCGTGTGTAGGGTTGTTCATGGTTATGGTTAAACAATTAAATCGAACTGCAATCCGAATCAAACCGATTAAAAAATCGATATTTGGTTGGATTTGGTTAGGTTTGGTTTTTGAATTTTGAAAACCGATACTATTTGGTTTGGTTTTGGTTTTACAAAAGAATATCCGCAAAAATAACCAAACCGAACCATTAAATTATATATATAAATTTTATAATTATTTATATATTATTCATAAATAAAATATAAATATTTTATTAAATTTTAATTAACTCAAGTCTTTAACTTTATTATTTTCTTAAGCCCAACACTTAAATTTCAACCCAAGTATTAAAATCCTAATTCTAACTCAACCAAAAATTTATTATTTAAGTGATTTTTACATTTGGAGCACTGATTTTTTTTTTTGGTTTATTAAAAAAAATTCTCATTTGTCACAACATGCAAGATTCAATATGTTATATATTTATCCAAGACAACTCTGCTAATATTGATTTTCCACTACATATATACATTGCTTTCTCTTTTTAGATATAAGTCTTCTAACAAGATAATGAATTTTTTTAGTCATGTTTCAATTGTTCTATGACTAGTATTGCTTAATAAAATTTACAATAGCTTTTCTGATTGTTTATGTACAATGAATTTGTGTCTATCGAGATGCATATGCCCTCAAAAAACTATATACTTTCAAACCGAAATAACCAAAAAAATTGAACGAAACCAAACCGACGGTTATTTTTTTGATTTGGTTTGGTTTGGTTTTAGAAATTTAAAAACCGATTAATTGTGGTTTGGATTTGGTTTTAACCAATAACCGATCCAAACCGAACCATGAACATCCCTAATCGTGTGTATGTCAACAATATTTTATTCATTATATAATTAATGTGATTAAATTTCATACTTAACTCATATATTTTATTTTATTTAAAACACATAAAAACCCTACACAAGTACAATGATTGTTATCCCTTATTTTTTTAAAAGTATTTATACCTCTTATATAATGAAAACCTACACAAATGAACATTTTTGAACTAAATAAACTCAAGTTAATTTGAAGGTGAACAATATAAAAGCAAGCTAGAATAAGAATGAGAAATGTAACAAATAATATAATTTTAAAAAAATACAAATACATAAATGCTTAAGAACTATCAAAGATACACATTTCAGAAAAATATTTATTCTCTTTTTAATTAAAGGCGCAAATAAAAAAAAATCAACAAAATATTTATACCTCATGATCTTTTCAAAATTAAATATTGTGTAAAATATTTATAGTCTACGAGGTATAAGTATTTGATTTTAAAATATACAACGAAATTATTTATTATTAAATCATTTTTAGATGGGCCTATCCAAAATCTTGTTGACGTAACGAAAATTGGCCCAATAACAAGAAAATAGGCTTTTTAATAAGGCCTTTAAAGCTGGTTTCGGCCCTTTTAGAAAATAAAATTGTGTAGGCTGATTTACGGAAATATCATTTTTTAAAAGATTTTGCTCTTATTTTTAAAATTTGAGCAAATATACTTTTAATAGTTTATCGTAAAACTTTAGACTCGAGTTTAATGTTTGTTCATACATTTTTTAATTTTACAAACAAAATAGTGTGTGATTGTCTGACTTTTTCAATAACGAACAAAATTTTATACAATAATTTTTTAACGTTTTGTCATAAGATTTTTAGGTTGCTCGAAAATGATTTTTAATCGTAATTTAAAAGGTCTATAAGTAGCAAGAAATATTAAAAGAAAAAAGAGTCATTTACTATAGAAAAGAAAAAAAAAAGGTCCATAGGTTGAAGGCCTTGACTATATGGCCCATCTAAGATTGGGCTTAAAATTAGTATGTTGTGAAGAAAAGACAGAGAATTTTATGGGACACCGATTATTTTGTAAAAAATTTACGAGTTATTCTATTTGGACATCGTTATTTAATTTATACTTATTTTTAGAATTTTTCGCGCACTTTTTACCGTGAAACTACTTTAGATATACGATGTTTGAAAGTGTAACCTTAGACAACATATGATCGATGTTCAGACATTTCTGATTGAGTTTTAGTCATCTGTGCATGAACTTCAAGTGAAAATAATTGAATTCAGCGATATATGATTGAAATTTAGACAAAATTGATTAAACTTCAGACGAAATTGACTAAATTTAAACCATACGTGTTTGGACTTTAGCCTTATGAACATACGCCATATATCTGGTGTTGTTTCAAAGTGAACATACTTGTAAAATTTTACACATTACGACTATGACTCAAATAATAATCCCAAAATTCAGTATATATACACTTAAGCTGATAATTATACTTGAGAATTGAGTTTATTAAATGAAAACACTAGCTAAAACTTGGCCCACTTAACAATTTATTTCACCTCAATATGTTCTAAAGATGGGAAGTGGAAGGTACCCCACAAAAGTGAAATTTTACTATGCGAATTCTTATTAATTAAAGTTCAAAATAAGTACCGAATATCATGTAGAGGATTAAAATAAATGAATAGGCGGTGTAGGAAAATAAAATCCTACGTTGTTTATATGTGTAGAAGTTAAACTTAAGAATTTAAGTGTGACATCAACCAGTTTGAAAACATTTAATAGCATCTCTTCTCAAATTAAACACAATTACACGTAGCAATTCAGACCTTAATCTTCTCGATCCGCCCAATCTGTCTCAAGTTAGAACGACTTTGATTTATAAGTACAAAGTAATTTACACAATGTTCAATATATTTACATAATACGTAGAGAGTTAACTAAAAAAGCTATAACTTTCAAAAAAATTGTACCAACAAATTCATAAAACAACACTTTCTAATTTCTTTAAATAGAATATTAGAAGAAGTTGCATAAATTGTACCTTCAAACAGATTTATGTCTTAAAACATAGATAATCCCTTAATGGTGTCCACTAATTAATTTGAGTAATTTCTGTTTTAGACATTAATTGATGCTAGTTTCAACCAAACACTCAAACAGTCAAACTTTAACAAAAGGTATATTAGAAACAAAATATTTCTAAAAATTTAATTCAGAATTAAAAAGACAAGATAGGTGAGAAACTATTCTGAATTTTTATTTTTATTTTTGGTTTTGGCCTACAACTTTTTCAAGCCGACTAGCATTTCTTGATTATTTACATCATAACCAAGTGTCCAAGCTAGAAAAAAAAATTAGTATATGCGATCAAAAGCAAATGTAAATTTATTTTTTGTGTCACATCATAATGAGATATTTATTAGGCACATATTTGTTATTATTAAAGTATTTAAATGATCGCATAAAATAATTAAAATATCTATAAATTAGCCGATATTTATATATAGGATTCCAATTTTCACAAAATAAAAAATGATAGAGGCGTAGTTGTTTTGATAGCTTATTGACTTTGCAAGTTTGAATTTTCTACTTCCCCATTTGTTGTTGGATTCTCCATATGTAAGTAAAGGAGGTTGTTGGTCTAGTTATTATCGGGGACAAGCCAGAAATTTTATTAAAGATGTTCAAAATTTATGTATTTATAAAAAATATTTTTTTATTTATAGACTTTATATAATTTTTTAAATATATATAATATAACTTTTTTGACAAAATCACTCGACATGTTTAGTTATTATTGATGACAGTCAAAAATTTCAATAAAGAAATCAGATATACTATATTTGAGAATAGAATTTATACTTCTCTTATATTAAAGAGATTCAGTAAACATAAATGTTGCTGATTGGAAAGAAAAAACAAAAACTAAAGACCCCAACCTATTAGTTGATCACTTTTAATTCTGTTGAGGTGCGATATAATGATCAATAAAGTGGAAGAAAATCATAGGAGACTCTAGTTCAAATTTCAATAGAGACAAAAATATTGATAAAATGATTCTCTATCCATGTCAAATGGAAACCCTTCCACATGAGAGATTCAAGCTTAACACTGATGGGGCTGTCAATAGCAGTACTGGCGATGAAGTCTTAGGTGGTGTCATCAGGAACCACAAAGAGGATTGGGTAATTGGTTTCTATGCTAAAGAGGCCAATACCCCCCCCCCTCCCGCTCGCCGAGCTCATAGCCCTTAGACAATGCCTCATTATGGCCATCTCCAACAATCTTGTTCCCTTAGATATCAATTTAGACTCCATCGAAGTGATAAACATGCTCCATGCAGGAAACCCCCTTTATAACCACTTAATTTTTGAATGCATGTCTCTGATGGGAAAACTGGAAGCAGCTTGTCACGACCCAGATCGTCGTGATTGGCACCCATACTAACCCTCCAGTGGGAGAACCACTACTACAATTCAAACTAACAACTCAACCAAAACTAAGGCATTTAAAGATACGGAAGCAGGTTTAAATGCTAAGGAAAAGAAATAGAGTTCCCATAAACTCCAAAAGTCTAACAAAACAATGCAGAAGTAATGCCTAGAACTTAAAAGTCAATGTACCAAAACATCTAAGGTTCAACCATAAGTCTAAACAAGAAGGGGTACAACCCCATACTAAACATAAGAAATCTAAGGAACTAGTCTACGTCCGAAAATGTGGACATAAACAAAAAGAGAACTCATGGCAGCCCGGAAGAACTGGCTCACCCTTGAATTTGAAACGATCACTGATCTTCTAAGCGAGGTCTATCAATAGCCACCGGAAGATGCCTTGTACTCAACAAAGAAAGAGCAAGTGCAATATCAGTACACAACCACAGTACATGGTAGGGTCATGCGGCTATCCCACTAAGTGCAACATACATAAGTTAATACAACATAATAATAACATGCATACACCGAACATATACAATATCAACATCATTTACAACAACGTACAATTTCGTAATCCTCAAGATATACAGTTATGTCAAGTTAATGGTCCTCTCATGAAACCCACACTCAAACTGTTAGTGTACCGGTACGTGGTACCCGATTCAATATTTATGCTAGAACATGGCAGCCGATCCCATGCTTATGCCGGAACGTGGCAACCGATTCAAGTTAGTGTGTCGGAACGCAACACCCGATCCATTCAACAAGTCACAATCACAATCACAAGTATATTCTCAAATCATACAATCAAGTCATGATTCATGGCATTCATCATTCATCTATCCTCATTTACAAATAGTGTGATCAATATTGCAACATTCGCATACATACACGTATTATAATAAAGCAAGAACAAACATACATCACACAACATGAAATCACAACCATCACCTACCTCAAACAAGTTTGAATCCCCTAAGAAATTTGATTCTTTCCTTTCTGGATCCTTTTCGCTTGTTCTTGGTCTACAAACAATCAATATAATGCTAGGATTAATAAACAAGACTTAATTACCCGAAATAAAGTCAACATTATCAACCCTAGATCAAACCCACGATCCTTATACCCAGATTAGGGCTTTTTCCACCATAAATTCCAGATCAAAACCCTCCCTCATTGATAATTACCCACTAGATTGCGTTTTACGGATCAAAAAATATATTCTGAGAGTGAAAACCTTACATTTAGCCTCAAGAATGGTGAAAAACTGTCAAGAAAGCACTTAGGGTCATCTCCTAGCTCTCAAAGTCGAAAAGTGCAGAATAAAACATTTTTGGGGTTTATTTCTGACTTAAGTCGCGTCTGTCCCGCCACAACGGTCATCACCCCACTACAATGGCCCCGCCCTGGCAGGAAAATCCCGTCTTAGCGGCTTGCACGGAACCAGTGAGCAAATTTAATAATTCCAATACACCCATTTCACAACACCTTCAACCAATGACACTCAGAAACTACCCGCTCATGGTAAGATCAGTTTCGGGAGTTCTACTCACCCGAATTTAATTCTGTAAAGTCATACGGGTTCATTAATGTCTTAGCTATCTACTCTTGTGATTAAAATCATAATTAAATTACCCAATTGTTACCATATTTTCCTAGACCTCACTGACTCCGATTTTGTCCAAATTTGGACTAGGTTGGAAAATCTCAAGTTACTATGAAAAAGTTTTTCGGCTCAAAATTTTTCCCCGTTGGATTTTCTATAACGACGAGAGCCGGTCGTTACACAGCTCCACCAGCCCACATATTCAGGGAGCAAAACAAAGGTGTTGATATGCTAAGCAATGAAGGCCTAAAGTGCACTGCTTTTGGAAAACCAAAGTTTTTGATAGTTCCTCCTATGTATGCGAATAACGTTGTTTGGAATGACATCCTAGGAACTATGTATGTAAGGGAAACTAATGTTTGTAATTTTGTTAATTCTGGGCAACTGCTAACCCAAAACGCTACTAATCACGTTGCTTGCAACGGGCCTTCTGTAACTTGATTA